>JBCHJU010149064.1:0-10267 GCA_039654505.1 Plocamopherus imperialis | reverse complement strand
AACATGCCCTATCCATTTCCATCTTCTTCTCAAAATAATTGTTTCCATCTTTTCTTGGTTGTTCTGTTTCAGGAGTTTTTCATTTGATATTTTCATGGGCCAAAAGATTCTATAAGAAAAGAAAAAGAAAGTGATTTTTCCCTTTTCTTGGAGGCACAGGGGCTTAGTGGATAGAACCTTGAGCTTGAGACCAAGGGGTCTTGGGTTGATTCCTACTAGTGACCATTGTGTTTTTTTCCTTTGGAAAGAAAATTTACTCCAATTGTTTCATCCTACCCAGGTGTCTGGGTACCTGGCAATAGGCTTGTACTGTTGTGCCAAATGGGCTGCTTTTTATCGTATGCTTCCTTGGGACCATGCCTGCTAGGGGATAAATGTTTAGCGCTTTGAGGCTCTCAATGATGACAGAAAAGTCTTTATAAATGTAATCCTTGTCTTTCATCTTCCTTCTCCTCCTCCTTCTTTTCTTTCATCATTTTCATCATTATAGTGTTTCATGTATCAGATGGGGAAAAAAACAACTTCCCAAAGTTTGAAACATTACATCTGATTGGGAATAGCTAGTTCTTTGTAACTTTTGCGATATAAAGATATGTTTCTGATGTATTTGCCAAATTTCTAAGCATTCTTCAACAAGGATCTTTTAAAAAGACATTAAACTTGGTCAGCCATCTCTAAAATCTTGATATGGAACATACTTCATACACACAATAAATTTTTACCATCATGCCTTTAAAAAGTAGCCTATTTTTTCCATCATGTAAAATTGGATTTTCCTGATGGCTAGAATGTAGCTCAATCAGCACAAAGACTTGTTCTCATAACAACAAAACAAAAATAAGATTCAAGAGCTGTCCAGTCACATGGCCTTTAGCCTGCATGGATGGCATTGAGTAATTCAGCCAAACAAACTGTGAATACTTAAGCAGAAATATTGTTCAATACTGACAAAGATTAAGATCTATATTGGATGATTTTCAGTTAATAAAATTGGCCAGATCCAAGCATGGTTCTTAATCATGTTATGACTGAAATTTAAGATACTTCACAATGGGATAGCAAGCTTTCTTTTAATAGTTTCAATTGTAATCAAAAGAGCATTTGAAAGTTTGGAATTATTTTTTTTCTGTACTCTCCAGTATAGTAATATGTTGAACTATTGCATAAAAAAAAGCCATAATTGATTTGGTCTACCTAGTATCACCACTTACTTCAGGTGGAGGAACAGCTGGTCAAAGCCGGCAGTCAGGAAGAGGTGGACGCCATGGCCTCATTGTCCCACCACTGCCAGCTGCAGCAACCCTCGCCGCAGTCCACGCCACCGCCTCTGCCAGTGGCCGATGGCGAGTCGCCTTCCAGCTCCCCCAACTCCACCCCGTCCTCCTCCCCGGGCCCAGCCCACAGCCCCCAGCAACACTGTGCCCTACATCACCAGAAGCGCCAGAGCCTGCACAAACAGGGCCAGCTGGCCAACGACTTCCAGCAGCTCAACCTCATGCCCTCCTCCCTGGCCGCCACGGGCTTGCAGGTGGCCCCCTCTTCTAGTCCCGACTCCATGGTAAGTGCGCTCTGGACCCGCCATCAATAATAATAATAATAATCATACTATAATGGACGTAACTTTCGACTCATGTAACGCTCTTTTTCTCAGAAACTCGGCGGAGAAAAGCTCTGAAATGTTAGAACTGTATTCCATTGAATTAGGACAGACTAGTCGACATATTTGTAAATGTTGTTATCTCCAAAATGTTTTTGATAAATCTGTATCTTCTGTGCTGTAGCAAATGAAATGAAGAAGGGATTATTGATGCCATGATCCCTATTTTGATTACACCGTACCATAATATGAAAAAGTGAAGCGGAAACTAGATCGAGTTGTAGCCAGTGACTTGCTATATATAACAAGTCACTGGTTGTAGCTGTAGGCTACTGTGTATAGATTCAGTATACCTTATAGGTGTAGAGATCTTAGAATGGCTGCAAATATCTCATTAAAACATTACAGTTCAACCTCTCCAATCTAGATCTAATCTACACGTAGAATAGAGACCTAAATCTCTAGATCTATAGAAATATAGAGAGATAGCCTACATCAAATTTAGATTTCTGCCAAAATTTCAAATTTAGAGATCTACATGTTACATCTAAAGTGTTCCTTTTTCCTTTTTTTTGGGGTGGGGTGGGGTGGGGGTATTTCTAGTAATAATAAGGACATTTCTGTAGCGCCTAATGCCAAGACCTCTATTTAGTAGGCTTCTTAGTAGAGGTAGACTGAGGTCCTGGGTTCGAATCCCGCTGGGACGGTGAGAAGTTTTTGGGGCTCTTTGGAAAAGACTCCTTACACAGATTTTGTCACCACATTCAGGGGTAAAATGAGTACCTGGCCGTTAACAGCTTCGTCCGTGACCGGAAAAGAAGAAAATTGTACGATCTCATAGCAGGCTTCCTGTCTCGTTCTTCCTGTCACATTCACATCTTTTTCATAACAAAACATAGCTAAATGATAAAAACACCAAGATGAAGACAGACTTGCCTCCCATTCTGATTAATTCGGAGTGTTCCAAATTCATTTTTGGGGCCTTTTCTGTCTCCTTTCTGATATTACGTTGTTGGTTTTTGTGTTCTGATTGATTCCAAATCTGACTTTTCAATTTCCAATTGCCAACGAATTTTGCTAACTGTTTGACTGCTACACTGATTTCGCTTAAGATAAAAATTTCCCCTGCTTCCTGTGCCAATCCGATACTACTAGGCCTATGATTACTAGTTCGAATCCAGACTCTATGTAAGGACATGTCATGGGCTAGATACTGTGAAAATCCTCAATACGATTATGGATACATTGACAAGAGGATACGAGAATATTTAACTGGTCACAACATTCTGCCTTTCTTAACCTGCATCACATCACTAATTCAAAATTATTTTCATTAGGTCTAGCAATGGCTTCTTCAGCTAAACACCAAAAACAATGTTTCACAAAGGACATTAGCTTTGGATTTATATATTTTATGGTCTCTTGTTTATATCTAAAACCTTGGAAAACAAGAACCGCAGCAATACCTGTGGTTTGGAGTACCTTGTAAGAAAGAAAAGAATTGTTTTGTTACTTTTATCTGCAGGAAGTTTTGGCTGTATATCTACAACAATTTCAAGATAGTGCTGTAGCCTTGAACTTAAAGGCTTGCAATCATTTCAGGCTTTACAATGGTAAAGCTGCTGAGGTAAGTTGGTTTGTTTTTTTTTCAGTTCAAATACTTGGCTACTTAAATTGTCTGCTCATTGTTTTCTTCCATTGTTGGGTTGGGTTTTTTGGTGTTTTTTTTTCCATTATTATCTGACTTTGGTATAGGATTCTCTCTCACTTCAGTGACGATGACATTAATTGGTACAGTTGACTTCACCAATACACTTAGTGCTTGGGAAAAGAGTGAAGATGCTTATCAAAGCATGTTTGAGTCCAAAATAGAAAATATATAATTTAAAAATACATGCATTGCTTCCCTGCCATACATAATTTGGTATGGCTTATTGCAATTCAAGATTTTCCCATCAGCCACTACCATTCATGCAAAATCTTTAGACCAATAAACACATTCCATGCCTAAGTAGCTTTATTACCCAGTGTTGACCATGGGTCTAGATTTAGAGCCCGTCCATCAATCTAAAGAAATAAGTCACAAAGCTTTCATGGGTACAATTTTTTGCTCATTTATTGCTTGACTGACAAAATCTACCTGTCACTGTCAGTCAAACCATGTATCACAGCGATTGGATGAATTCACACCCCATCGTTACCTTAATGTCCAGGCAGGTGGATTGATAAACAATGTCCTGGATAGTGTCGTCTCACCATGGGAATTTTCATTCAATATTTTATGTCTTTTGGCAATGGCCATCATTTTGAATTGCAAAACAGTAAGATTGCACACTTTAACAATGTATCTCTTCCTTCTCCCTAAATGACCCAGTAGAAACTATAATGTGTAAGGGTTCTTTGAATGAATACTTTGATTTCACTTTATTTCAGGCTGAATTGAAAGCACTTCAAGATATGGCATCCCCATCTTTCCAATTTGCGCAGGATCTTATCAAACACAATTTAGTGAGGATACATTCTAATTTTGCTATTTATAAGTAAAAAGTTTAGTAATCTTTCTGAACTCCCTTTTGATTACTAAGAATTAACACTCTACATGATAGAATAAATATAGGATGAGCGATTGTCAGAACTGAATATAGTGTGTTAGTAAGGCTGGCGTCATGTTGGCGTACTAAATACATCATACACCAGGGTGTGTCTCACTGATCATATACGTTCATCATATGCCATACACTTCAAACAACGGAGAAAAAATGAAAATGCACATTCACGTGTGTGGTGTCTGTTGAGTGGGTATTTTGAATGTTGTATGGCCAGTCAGACTCACACCATTCATTTCCGTGCAACCATTTCTTGTAATTTGTATATATTTATGTTTTATTTATGCCCTGTGTGACGCAAAGCTGATTTATTGCAATTTAGTCCATCACATCTTCTGCTTCGTCCAAAATTTTTTTCAGAAACAGAATCAATTCTATTCAAAGAAAATCTCGAAGAAAAAAGTATATAACACTCTTTAAATGTTGTTTTGACTATAGCGATAAAATGCTGTTACACATAAGTAGTCAACCAATGTCAACTGTAATTTAGTATTTGGTAATATATTTACCTTGCTCACACCAGGTGGTCTTTAGAAGTGGAGAAGGCTCCTTGCAAATTCTTCCCCCTTTGATTGATGTTATTCCTGAAGCAAGACTCAACCTGGTCATTTATTTTCTGAAACAAGGTAAACAACTTTAAACCTCAACTCTGGCCTTTGAATAATGTATAGGTATTGGGATACTTTTGTGGTATCTATGATCACATGAGTAAATTGAATTGTTTACAGAAAATCATTTTGACACATTTCATTCAGGGGCTCATAGTGGAAATCTTTACTGGTAGGGCTGCAGGTACAAAAAACTCACATTTGCTGTAAAATGTCATTGTAAAAATTGTTTATGCCTTTAGATGATGTTCCAGAAGCATACAACCTCATTAAAGATTTGGAACCCACAACACCTCAAGAGTATATCCTGAAGGGTGTGGTGAATGCAGCTTTGGGACAGGATCAAGGCTCGGTCAGTACCATCCTGTTTCTGATGTATTATAATTTATTGTGGCCTGTCCTTTTAAGCATTTTAGTACTATGATAATTTTTCAGCTATAGTTCTAGTATTGCTTCTTGTATGACATTTTATTAGTTTGAAAAATTAGCAAACATGCTTTTTAAATTGCATGGAAGAGGAAAGAGGAGAGGAAAAATCTTCATAAAGCTAAAAAGATTTCAAAAGTTTGGAATTGAAAAGGCCGAACTGAAAACCATAGCTTCAAGCCTTATTGAAGCTTTATGTCAAAGAATATTGAAATGGATTAAAGAATTTGAATTAAGGGCTCTAATAAACAAACTGTTATTTCATTTGAATATGGTTTCATCCGTAGGAAAAATAATTTGTTTTCCTCTTTGATCTATTTTGAACATGACATTTCCATTGCTCCTTTCAGAGAGAACACATGAAGATTGCCCAACAGTACTTCCAGCTTGTGGGAGGATCTGCTTCAGAGTGTGGTAAGTTGGTGTGACAAAGAACAGACCTTTCAATTTTATTCAGTTATTGTTGAAGTTCACTCTATAGTATAATTGAATTAGATATGGGAACATGCTACATTTATCGCATCATAACATATTTTAACAAAAATGAATTTGAATTTGAGGGAGAAGAAAACGATCAGGCTCTTCAGTTACTATAGACTGGGGAGCCTCCTAGTGAATAACAGACCCTCATTATATTATTTTGGAGCCCAGGGTGTCTGCCGGTCCGGGACTTGCCCGGGGCATCCAAAAGTTAATACCATAAAAGTATGGGGGAAAAAAAAAAGAAGAAGAGGAAGGCATCTCATGAAGAGCTGCTGCATCTTTGGTCTTCCCAGAAATGCCTAAAAACTTACAATGGAAAACCTAGACAGGCAGATTGAAAAGAGAGAAGAGGCTGTAGTCAAAACTGACAACTTCTGTTTTTTCTTTCTTGATTGTGTGGCCCTGAGGCAGAGGCTCAAAGTGGTCACTCACCACTGAGGCCAAAATGAAGAGATGGCCTCAGCTGGTTCATCTTAAAGAGGACCCCTTGTGCAATTTGCAAATACTATTGCTTTGTAAATACCTGTAACTAGGTAAGTGGGACTTTTTTTTGTTGTTGACATTTTTACATCCACTTTTTCTGATTTCAAATACAGGAGAGGCTAAAATTGCCCCCTTAAAATGGCCTCCCACCAGAGCGCTGCCCTTGGACCCCGCCGGGGCCTGAGGCAGCCACTGGACCCCGGCCAGTCATTTTAGGGGCCCTGGAGAATTTTTGAGTTGATTTGGCAGACACCCTGGGAGCCTGATTGTTAATATGTTTCATTATTCAAGGTTAGAGAAACCCATCCCCTGATTGATTTGCTTGTGTTTCTTTCATCAGATACAATTCCAGGCCGCCAATGCATGGCATCCTGCTTCTTTTTGTTGAAACAGTTTGAAGATGTTCTCATTTATCTGAACTCAGTCAAGGTAAGTTTTATTTACTGGTTTGAAGTGGTACTTTATTAATAGTGAAAGTTAACAAGGGGAATATGGTTGCTGTTTCATGAAGGGGACACAGTGGCCCAATGGTAGAGCGATTGACCTTACACCATGGGTTCGTGGGTTTGTATCTTGCCATCAACCATTTGTGTTTTTTCCCTAAGCACGGAATTTTACTCCAATTGCTTCACTCTACTGTGATGTTAAATATGTATGTGAAAATAGGCTTCAGGCTAGTTACTAGTATTGTGCTAAAGTCACTGCTCTTTACTGTCTCTTGTGGGGAAAACACTATGTAAATGCAATCATCTATTTATGTAAACTCTAGATCTGTTGTACTCTAAATTTAACATAATTTGTCATTAGTACTTACATTTATGTTGTGTTTACTGTGTGGTAATAAAAATTATATTATCATTATGTTTGAGCAGAGGTATAGTGTTATAAGCTACTTTTTGTTTTTCTTTTTCCTTTAAATACTATTTGGAACAACTGCCATGGAAGTGAGTTATTAGAACAAATTGCTTTCTACTCTTAGAAGTGTGGGTTTGGTTTTTTTTCAAAGATATCTTTATTCTTGTTTCTTTTCAGAGCTACTTTTACAATGATGATAATTTTAACTACAACTATGCACAGGCAAAGGCAGCTGTTGGGAATTTCAAAGAAGCAGAAGAAGTAGGTTTATGATTTGATTATTGATTTTAGTTTAGCTAACACCCCTAAGCCTTAATATATGTTCTTCTCTGCATTACATCTTTTATGACAATATTTTAGGTCACTGACTGCCATGGTCAACGCATCAGCCATATCATTGACTCTGCTGATTGCTTGTGCCAACTCCCAACTGTCTTTTATTTTTTCTGCATTTATTTCTTTTGCCAGTCTGTATCAACTTTGGCACTTTTCTTTACTCATAGAGGAAGAAAATGAAAAGTGAAAAGTTATTTCCATTTTACCATTTTCATTTCCATTCTTATATATATATTTTTTTTTTTGTCACATTATATCTGTTTCTGTTACACCCTTTTTCTTTGCAATTCTGAATATTGATGGCTCAATGTTTATTAGTGTGTACATGTTGTGTTTCATGAATTTACATAAGATGACATAATGGTTATTTAAGACAATGATGTTTGCTAACTTCATTTTTTTTTTCATCTTTATAATGTGTAGGTTTTCCAGTTGATTCAGAATGAGAGAATGAAAAATGACTACACATATCTCAGCTGGCTGGCTCGTACATGTAAGAATACTATTATATTTTTGTTACCTTTCTTAAGTCTGATGCATTAGATCTAGCAAATTTGAAATGCCCCAATGAAATTAGTTATAAATATAGATGGAAGAATATAATAAAAGAGAGAAAATATGGATTCACTGTTGATTGATCCCCAGTACCAATTGCCTTGCCTAGAACTAGAAAAACATAATGGTCTTACTGTATTACATCTAATTCTTCATGCTTGAAGTCAGCCCTTTGATCCATGCTTGTATTTATTGTTCATTGCTTAAAACTGTTTCCAAGCATTAGTCAATTTTTCCTCCTGTGTATTCCAAATTATGTTATTCCGGGTAAGAAATTTATTGAAAACTCACCTGACTGTCAGATGACTAAGAATTGAACTTGATAGATAGGAATTTCCCTATCACAAGTGAGTTCTGTTTAATCTAAGAGAATGGTAGTGGTAGTGCAGTGCTCACCCCTTATAAGAACGCATTGGTTGTGAGAACGATTTTTGGCCTTGCTGAATTCTTTCCTATTTATTTCCATCGGTTATAAGAACGCAACATCACCAGATATAAGAACACCTGGTGACAGCTGTTTCCTCGGTGAAACCTCTTTCAATAAAATCAAGTTGTATCAATTTAGCCGCCAAGTAACAGAGTTGAAAATTCCTTGTGATGGCATCTGTACAAAAGCATGTGAGTTTTGACACTCTATTACACTAAGCGATAATGTAGCACTGGTCTGTCACCTCCCACCCTACCTTCCACCCCCACCAGCATAAGCTAGTGATGACATAAAACAAGAGGATTGGCGACATCAATTGAGACCGGCTTCTGGATCTCATGTCAATTATGTTCTTTGCTGACACAACCAGGTAAGCAGGTACTGGAACAAGCAATAAACGAAACGATGAGCTCCTCCTTCATAGTGCTTACCACACCTTGTAACTGTTCCCCCAAAGTGAGCATCGGTTATAAGAACATATCGGATATAAGAACACCTGGGTTCCGAATTTGAGGTGTTCTTATAAGTGGTCAGAACCGTATTGGCAGTTGTGCCTCTCAGTCAGACCACACTGTACTAAACAAGTAGTAGTAGGCAATCCCCCCATCTCACCTTTTTTCCCCCAAAAAACCGTGGAAATAATCACACTCTCTGTCAAGGAAAACAGGTCGATGCCAATGGCATTGTACTAAATATTTGTTTGAATATGTCTCTCATTTCTACTGGGCTTTGAAACGACGAAATTTAGAAATCTCTGTTTTCTCACCGAGTTTTGCACTGATAGAGCCCCGTTATAGTTAAAAACAAGTTCTTGGTACTTTGGCATAGATGTAAAAGGGAGATTAGCTGTTTCATTCTAGCATCTTAGAAATCCTTTTACAGTTGATGCCATTATTAATGGATTTTCTGTTTATTGAATAAATGGGAGTAACAGCATTTTTCAATTTCAATTTACTTTTACTTGTTTTATATTTCAGATATCATGAACAGAAAAGCCCGGTTAGCATGGGAACTATACTTGAAAATGGAAACATCAGGAGAGTCTTTTAGCCTCCTACAGCTCATTGCAAATGATTGCTACAAAGTACAGTTTAACTTTCAAAAACTTAGGATTATAATTATTGTGCTGTTGTTTGTTGACAGTTTATGATTCAGGAGATTTTCAAGTTACATTCTCTGTGACATTGACTAAAGCTAAAAAGATACTAGAAGATAATAGATATGATGCATTAAATTTAAATTAATTTTAACTCATTTTAATAGTTTGGTTTAAAAACACTCATGCATTGCACTTGACTATGTAACCCTAACTTTGATTACATACATTCTCTATATAAAAACATATGGACTGTTGTTGCAGATGGGCCAGTTTTATTATGCTGCCAAGGCTTTTGATGTTTTAGAACGTCTGGACCCAAATCCTGAGTACTGGGAAGGAAAACGGGGTGCTTGTGTTGGAGTCTTTCAGTTGATTATTGCTGGCCATGAGCAAAGGTCAGTTCTGTTTGGGTTGGGTTTTTTTGTGTTTGCTACATTGATGTTTTTATTTTAGTTAATAGATAGGGATGGAGCTGTTTCTGATGCAATGGATGTCAGAATTTAATGTTTGAATTCATATATATCTAGTGCCGACTGTAATTATCGTTATTGTGTGCAAAGACCTCCGTTAGATGAATTTTTGACATTTTTTGTGATTGTTTAAGGGGGATACGGGTAGAATATTTGAAGTTTAGCATAAAAAGAATCGAATTTTACTTATCGTTAAAATTGGTACTCAAATCAATAATCTTTCAAACCAAATGCATTTTTTACCTAAAAGGTGTCTCTAAGTACAATAAAATATACTTTGAATGAAGGTTGGAAATTATTTTCATACTTTAAAGGCCATTTT
>JBCHJU010148953.1:0-10271 GCA_039654505.1 Plocamopherus imperialis | reverse complement strand
TAGAGTGTTGGTCTACGGACCAAGAGGTCACGGGTTCAAACTTTGGTAGAGTGTTGGTCTACGGACCAAGAGGTCACGGGTTCAAACTTTGGTAGAGTGTTGGTCTACGGACCAAGAGGTCACTGGTTCAAACCACCGTGTGACGCATGCGTTTTTTCCTTATGCAAGAACATTTACATTTGTTATTTCACTCGAGCCAGGTGAAAATGATGTGTACAGCTTCGGCTTGGAAAGTATTCTGCAATAGACTAGCACCCTATTCAGAAAGTGATTGCTGTAATCTGTCACAGTCCGCTTCATGTCACTGAAACCAGGATAAGCTCCGGCTCCATTAGACGAAAGGCTTGCAGAGATTTCTTTGCATACTTAGAATATAATATGTTTTCAAAACAATTTTAGCAATGTGGTACCAACAGGTATATTTATCTTCAGATAAAGTACACTCTTTTTGTTTAGTTTTGCTAAAGTGTTTTTATTTTTGCCACCCTTCCCTCGTTCAAATTTGACTTCAAATGTCAATTCTGAATATTTGCTTTCATGAACCCAGTCTGATCATTCAGTTCTAATTGTCATGTAGAGGAGAGGGGCTTTTGTTAGTTTTTTTTTTTTTTTTTGTCATCAATTCACAAGTAATCGTTCATTAATATTGAATTGTAAAAGACGCTTATCACTCCAAATCTTTATCACATTCATTGCTGTATTGGTCCTCTTAACTGGCGTCATGCGCATTATAATCCGCCGTGTGCCTTTTTCAACTTTAAACAGTTCTCCTCTTTTACCTTGCCATCAATTTGAAAGACGCTTTTCGTTTCATATTGGCGACAATGCGTTCAATTACTAGAACGAAAACTGATATCCCAATACTAACAAGAACAACAACTAGTAGGAGAACAATTTCCGGCAAGTGGACAGAGCGTTCCGTCATCGGTGAAACTTCAGGATCTTTTTGTTGATTTCGCCGGGCATCAAGAGTCGGAGCCCTGACGCCGCGATCAAGTAAGATTCGACATATCAGGCCAGTGTCCAGGAAGCGTTGGATTCTTTCGGAAAATATTCCGTTCAACTCTGAGCCTTTCGGCAAAGCTAATCCGAACGGGATCTGGAAGAGAGGTTCTTGTATAGCTTTCAGTAGGTAGGAAGATCCAAGGGAGTCTGAAAATGACATCGGAAAGTTTTTGAAATAGATAAAAACGAATTTTCGCTTCATCCATGAGCCTACCAGAGTTTCTACTCCGTCCTGTGTCATAGAATAAGGTATCAACACCGCCTTCCGGTTGAGATATTTCAAAACGGGATCTTTGGACGCATTCAACGACGTGTGAATAGATGACGTATTCATGAAACCCCAACTGTAATCACTTTTCGCTATCAATTCCTCGAAATTCTTGATATCAGACAGACTGTGGGGTCGAACTCTATCAGAGGTCAGGTGTCCTGTGTACACGGCGCAAGAGCAGACCCAAAGCAAAGCCCACGTCCATAAGAAAACTCGTGATGCCAGGCCCGTTGGATTGGGGAGGTAACCCTGGTTAAACATTGATGGCATTATCTCCCAGTACAACCTGTACATTCTAACGAGAAGCTTTCTCGTTAACACTGGAGCGGTAGACTCTCCTAGCGATGGTTGCGTTTTGAATGGCCGGAACAAGAACGCCTCACTCGAACATTCAATGAACGTGAAGAATAACGTTGAAAAGATTAACGCACCTGCTGTAAAGGAGTATACGACCGGGTTGTATGGGCACAAGACTGTTGTAGACATTGGCCAGAAGTCGTGCTCACTTTTTCTTCTTTCCGTGTAAAGGCCTTCAGCGGAGGCGACAACAAATGGAAAGGTAGAATCCATGTCAGAGTAGACTTCTACAGGAAACCAAAGGGCCAATCCGATGTCACCATTTCTTTGAGATACCACCTGGGTAAACTTGTCCCACGGAATGTCAGTCTTTGAAATGCTGTAGGTGAAATTCAGGGACTCTGACAGAAGATTCAGTAACTCAGCTATGACACCTCTCACTCTTGGTGTGTTGTGCGTTGTGTCTTCTACAATATCCAAAACCGATCTTGTTAAAGAGACTTTGGCAACAGCAATAATATTTCTGCCATTGAGGCCGCTCCTTGTATTTTGGAATGAGTAACAAAATTTTCCCAATGCACTGGTGGAGATTAAGCTCCCTCTCCTGCTTCTATCCTGGTTCCAAAGTAAAGTCCTTACCTCCATCACAGCCGATCCACCAGAGTCCAAGTACAGCCACACAGCCACGTTATCAAACACAGAATTTTGTTGACTTTCCAAGAACGTGTACAGCTGAGACTTGGACCAGACGACTACAGTCCATTTCGTGCTGTGTGGCATCAACGCCGCCTTCCCGGTACCGTATTCGTGGAAAACACGTTCAGCCAGAGAAACAACATCACCAGGTCTATTTGTAAGGAGAATGTAGTTTTTCAATCCTTGGTCGACGTAGCTCTTCCGAACCAGTTCCTGAATTTGTGTGTCATTATCAGCACTTCTTATGTCGTAATGAGTGAGTTGAAAAAACGTGGATGCAATGGAGCTTACAAGGATATCTGCTGTAAGATCAATTTCAGTAAAAACCACAACAGAATTTACGTTGCATGAGGACAATTCCTGAACGAGATTAATGAAGCTGTGATATTTCTCTGTATATCCGCTTTGATTTTCCCAGGAATTTAAATCTGTATAGTTTAGCCTTGGCCTAGGAATAGAATAAATACTAGGACACTTCGTTACACTGGCAGTCACGTGATTGTCAGCCAGATATAAATAGACTGTACTTATTACACAACATATCAAAAAATACGGACAACGCTTTGATCTCACACTAGGCAGACAATGGCCGACATCGCTGTCTCCAATCATTAACATGGTTCTGCCTGAACTTTTGAAACGTTTAGGCTCAACTTGCATTGAAAACACTATTTCGATGATAACGATTTCAATCGAAATTCCACTAAATGGAAATGGTTGGTTGGCACACACATTTCTTGTATCGACACAAAATCTTGCTAAAATTCGTACACATATACAATCATTGCATTTTGTCAAATTCGCAGCTGTTATAGTAATTTATTTATGGCAGTTTACGTACTGGGGTATTTAAGAGTTAGCCTAATGTATGCAGACCAACTTCAATAATTATCTCCCCTTTTCCCCTTTTCTAATTCTGACAGTGTCGGTATTAGAATTCCAACCATGGCCTATGTTAAAGAAACCGTGGTAGAATTTCAGATCCTCCGTTATAAACGCCTTCAACAGCAACTAATCCGATGCTAGGAAATATTTTATTGTAATGCCACTCCGGAAAGAGGAGATTTTCCTATCGGGTTGAAGTAAGCGAAATGGTAAAGCTTCAGATATTGAGCAGGCAACAGCAACCCCTTCCTGTTTGTGTGATCTCACGAAAGCTAGCTGTCTCTCAGGTCAACAAGGCAGCTTTTAGCATGAGGAGACCGCTTTCCAATCGACGGTAGGGCAAACACGTCTTTTTTGTTTTGTTTTGTTTTGAGATTATGTGAGTGTCCAGTGGCGGAACGTAATTATGAGCAGGGTTTGCAAAGACCACACTCTAGTGTTGCTCCGTGGTCTATGGGTACTCTGGGGATCAAAATAAGAAGGGGTTGGTAATAACTGCCATTTGCCAGATATTAATGAGCGGGGTGGGCACTTTCAACAACGAACAATTATTGTAGATACACGTACATTTTGTGTGCATGTTTGGGATTGAAAATGATGACTTATTTTAATACATTATCATCTTACAAGGATTACTCTATGAAAAATCAAGAAATGCCTATATAATTTAGAATTGTACGTGTTATTTAGGAGTAGAAGAGCGTTCTTAAGGTGCTTCTTGAACAAGGTTGTTAAGGATCTTTTTGAACAAGGTAGTAACATTTCGGTGCCACTGTGCCGAGTTCAAATCTCAGTGGAACGCACATTTTTTTTTCTTATTTTTCTATTAAACATTTTCCCCTCAGTGTTTGTAATCATTCCCTATGAGGCAGGGTGAATTAATGCTTTGTCCCAACGGAGACGGATGTTAAACTAGGAGGCCTCATGTGCCTGTGTGTATGTAAAAGAACCCTTGGTGATTAATATCGAATAGAGCAGGCCACATCAGCCGTGACCCTGACAAAGTTCGATCTTAACAAACAGTCATTCGGTTATCATACACCTTCAACCTCTTGTTCTGTTCTGTTCTGTTCAGACTATGTCCATCCACAGCTGGATAGATCCTTCCGTCAGGCCTTCCCATCTTGTCCTGTGTGTTGCTGTCCTGTGCCAGACTGGTCAAAAGTATTGTACCGGGTTATCTCCCTATCTTCTAGGCTTTCTGTCACTTGATCTTTTTATATTTCTTTGAAACCAATTAGTTGATCTCTTAGCCACATACCGAATCATACCTCGTATTCTTCTTCTGATATCCATAAATCTCACTCTGTATATTATATCATTTTTCTTCACTCTGTATATTAGTTTGATCCCTAACATTTTCCTCCCCTTGCTCTTTGGGCAGTTCTTTGCTTTGTCATTGTCTCCTTAGTGAAGTTCCATTTTTGGCCTCCGTATTTTCAGGTGGACATATGCATCCTTCGAAGACTGCTCTTAAAGTAAATTGGATTGTCCTTGTTTAGAAGTATATTTTTGTGTTGTCCAAAACTGTTTCAAAGCTGTTCCATCCTTGTCTTATTCCTTCTCTTTTTGATGATTGTGGTTGTGTCTTCTTAACGAAAGTTTGGCCCAGGTATTTGTAACTGTTAACTTTCTCAATCTCCTCATTGCCTATTTTTAGTTTGCTCACTCTTTCTTTCTTTCTTTTTTTTTTTTTTGACATGTATTTTGTTTTTCCCATGTTCATTTCCATTCGGACTTTTTTGCTTTTGCGTTTATTGAATTTTGCTGAGCGTTTGAATCTTTTGTATTTGTTGCCGGTAGGGCCGAAACTTCGGCAAATGGCCGGTTATTTACCATTTCTCTATCTATACATATTCCTAGACCTTTCAAATCTGCTTTCCTGAATATCTCTTGCATTACAGTTGTAAATAATCAGGTCTCTTTGTCTTATGCCTCAAGTGATTTTGAATGGTCTCCAGGTCATTCCATCGATGTTTATTTACGTTCTGGCAACTGTGTATGTCTTCTAATCATAGTCTTCATGAATCCCTATTTGTCGTAGAGCAGTAAGGATATCAAAATGCTCTATCGATTCAAAGGCTTTATAGTAGTCGGCGAATCCTACGTTGAGTGGGATGTTATTTCGTTTGTCTTCTCCATGATCTGAGTTAGTGTGTGGATTTGTTCTATGGGGGAGTAACCTTCCATGAATCTTAGACTGCTTTTCACCGATAATTTTCTCCTCTCCACTCTGTTTTTTACGAGTGTTGGAAAAAGATCTCATGTGTGCGAGCAACCCCTTGTTCGCCAGACGCATTGACCAGTTCATGATTCTGAATTCAAGTAGAGGGGGCAAAGAGCAGCGCGGAAGTGAATGTAACACCCTTACATTCAAGTAGAGGGGGCAAAGAGCAGCGCGGAAGTGAATGTAACACCCTTACACCCTTTAGAATACTAGCCCAGGCGTAGCTAAAACATTGCTATAAAGCCGTCCATTATGACGAAAACGTATGGTTTGAATTTAAATGGATCCATCCAACAGATATCCATCATATTGCTAAGATCGTCGGTTGAAGTTTGCTGTTCGCATTTTCAAGAGATTACCTGTGGTTTATAATGAATGATATTGTTGACATATCACTCAGTGATAATGAGTGACTATTGCCAATTCCAAAAAAAACCCCCCCAAAACGGCTGTATTGTCATTGGAGATGTATTGATCATACGCATTATCCATCCAAGTGCTGCATAACTACGGGGAAAATCTGCGTATTCAGTTTGATGGAGAACCATTCAAATATTTATATAATGTCAATATAATATGTAGTTTAGTTAAAGATGGTCTGTAAAAACCAGAGACCAGCAATGCATATTTCTTTTTCAAAATCCTGGAATAATTATGTATCTTGATAATGTTCATGGGATTTTCTGAGTACACTCTATTACAGGCAATATTTTTTATGAAATCGACCGAAGAAATGGTAATGTTAAATTAACCTTTTACGGGAGTTTTAACGATGTACTGTGGGACAGGTGAGAAAACCACTAAAATGCTGCATGGATTCAAAACAAGCTAATACATGCTATAATGATAATAATAATAATAATAATAATAATAATAACAATAATAATAATAATAATAATACTAATAATAATAATAATAATAATAATAATAATAATAATAATAATAATGTAATAATAATGATGATGATGATGATGGTAATAATAATAATAGTATTAATAATAATATAATATCAATAAGAATGATAATGATGATGATAATAAAAATAATGATTATGATGATGATGATGATAACAATAACAATGATAACAATAACAAGAACAACAACAAACACCAACGATAAAAATAATGATAATAATAATATAACTATAATAATATTATTATTAATAAAAACGACAAAAAATAGTAATGATAATAATAATAACAATAATGACAATAATAATAATAATAATAATAAAGATAATAATAATGATAATAATGTAATAATAATGATGATGATGATGATGGTAATAATAATAATAGTATTAATAATAATAATAATAATAATAATAATAATGATAGTGACAATGTTTTTTCTGCAAGAATCGATCCTCGCTGTAGTCCTTATCCCAAGGTGGGTGTAGACCGCCGAAGAACTTTCCCCATCCCATTCGATCCCTTGAGAGATTTTCCATCTTATGCCAGGACATTTCTGTCTTTCTCACGTCTTCTAGGTCTCTACCAAAGCTAGATTTTGACCTGCCTAGTTCCTAGCGGTTTCAATTTTAAGTTTGTTGTTGTGATTTTTTCGGATGGTTTCCTCAACGTATGCCCTACTCATTTCCTTTTACTTCTGTATTTCAGCTCTACCAATTCTTTCCTGTTTTGTTTTCTTCAAATGTCTTCACTTCTGATATCGTCAAATGATTTTATTCTGAGATTTGTACGGAGACAAACATTCACAAATGTTTGGCTGTATTGAGGGTGGTTTTGGCTGCTCTACAAGTTTCAGAAAAATAGAGGAGCACTGATTTAACATTTGATTTCAAGATTTTAAGTTTTCTTGGTAACTTTCTTGTTGATTTCCAACGATTTTGATGAGATTTAAAGGTTAATCTGGCCTTTTGTATGCGTTTGCACATCAGTATCAGTTCCAACTTTTTCGTCTTTTATGCTCATGAATTTCTCCCAACAATCCCAATAATCGCTATCAATAACAATGTCGTTATAGGAAAAAAAGGTAAATATTTTTCCCGTCTCATTTTTCTTTCTTGTGTTATGCTTCCCATCAATTCTTAAGTCCTCCATTATTTTCCTTGCCTGTGTAAGCATTTTATTTAGGTTCCCCCTTTTGATGTTGACATATTTAGTTTTCAAGCAATTCATGACATTTTAACGATCATGTAGTGATTTCATTGATAAGCCAAAGCTAGTATTCTAAGGGTGCCAAGCCTTATTCCATTTCCTTCTGATCTTTTCCTCCTCTACTTGAATTAAGAGTAACGAACTGGTGAATAAGTCTGAGGTACAAGACATTTTAGGGATTTATGATACTGAAATGAATACATACATTTTAGCAGCACCAAACCTTGCCAAGTTGACGCTGATGTGGACTCCTTTTCATTTTAATCACAGAGGGTTCTTTTAATTGCGTCACATGGAACAATTTAATTCACCTTCCGTTTCTGATGGGTTTAGGTGCTCATTTATCCTGCCTACCACAGGCCTACACAGCGTGGATCGAATGCCTTGACCTTTAGCGTGGTGGTCAAATGCCCTAAACTCTGATCCATCCACACTCCCAATGTTGGTGTTAGAAAAAAAAACAAAACAACAAAAACGAACCCCAAATTGATAAAATGATCTACATGGGTCGATGGTAGCATTTCATACTTTTTCAAGCAAACAAAAAGAACATCAATTCTTCAAGCACGATAACGCAAGACCCTATGCGGCAAGAGGGAATTCAGGTTTTCTGCCAAGACAGCGCTTTGAAGTTAAGTGATGAATTGGCCTGCTGTCTCACCTTTGGTATGAGTTAAGTCAGCGAGTTGGTAGACTGAATGCCATTCGAACAGTTTTGGAACCTTCAAACAGTCTTGACGGAAGTTTATGGCCTTATATAATATATATCTTTGTGTATTCTGTTAATTCTTATTATTTTAAGAAGGGTTTTGCTGGCAGGACGTAATAGTGCAATGTTATACAGCTGGTACAGTCTGAGGTCTCCTTTCTTTGGTATGGGAATGTGTATTGTTTGTCGACAGGCCTTTCTCGTTGTTTCCATAATTTTTGTGTAGGGTTTACACCATAATTTGTAACGTTCCACCGTGTTTTATAATTTACCTATTTAACTTTCACTACTTTCATATATCAATTTGTCAGCTTAACCCAATTTACAGCTTGATATTTATCAGTTATACGAGGCTTGTCCGAAAAATACCCATTCTTTTGCCACTGTGTGTTTGTCACTTGAATGATCAAATTGAAAGTTACTAACAATCAACTGGTGCCACTTAGCTACGTATCGACCTAATCCCCATCAAGATCGACACATTAGTTCCAACGGTGAAGAACAGAAAATATACCCTCCCTACAGAAAGTTCCGTTAAGACTCCTTCACCATTCTTGTACCGCATCCACGAGTTTCTCGTCGTCATCAAATCTCTTTCCGGCCAGGTGGTGCTTGAAGGGCTCAAACATATGGAAATCAGAAGGTGCCAGATCAGGACTGTTTGGTGGATGTGATGTTTCTCGTTTAGATTTCTTAAATTAAGCCAATCTTTTGCGACCTTGGCCGTGTGTGGCGTCGCATTGTCGTGTTGCAGAACAACGCTCTTCCTCAGACGACCAGGTCTTTTTCGGCGAATGGCCTCTCTTAGTTTGTCCAATGTCTCACAATAGGTGGTGTCATTAACAGTTAATCCAGGGGGCAAAACATCTAGGAGCACTATGTCTTTTGCATCCCCAAACACTGTAGCCATGACCTTTTTCACCGAGGGTTGACGTTTGAATTTTTTGACCGTAAGGGAGGATGGGTGTTTCCAAGTCATTGAGTCTCTTTTTGTTTCAAGGTTGGAGTGGTCGATCCAGGTCTCGTCTCCTGTGATCATATGATCCAGAAATGTTTCACGGTGTACGGGTTCCTCATTTGTGTCACCACAGGGTCCCATGTTGTCGTTGCTCTCCTCCCTGTACCGCGTCAACAGCTGTGTGCAAGTTTCAACTCGTTGCTCTTTGTGGATATCGGTTACCTGTTTGGGTACCCAGCGAGCAGACTCCTTTGTGTATCCCAACTGGTCATGAACAATTTCGTGCACGGTCGCTTTGGGAATGTCTAGGGCGAGAGCGATATCCCGTATTTTTACCATTCGGTCAGAGAGAACAAATGCATCAATACGCGCAACATTGGGGTCTGTCTTCTAAGCTCGCAGGCGTCCTGTGTGAGGTTCATCTTCTATGCTTGTTCGTCCAGCCTGGAAAGACCTGCACCATTCACCCACTTGGGTCTTGCTGATAGCATGTTCCCCATAGACGGTGGTGATTTCTCTGTGAATTTCACAAATTTTCATCTCTTTTGCTTGTAAAATCGAATGACAGCTCTGACTTCCAACTTTGACCAATTTTGTGAGGTGGTCGCCATCTTTGCATCGTCATAAAAAAATACATGCGTTCACCAAGAAACTTCAAAATTTGTGTTCAGGAACTGCATTGGTGCAAAAATCAAATGTAATTTACTGATTCAAAAAATATGATTAGTTTTCGAGATATCGGGAAAACCCGGTTATTTTCAGGCCAAGCCTCGTATTGTGTCCCTGATAATAATTTTGTAGCCCTACGTTGTACTCTCTCAATATCAATAGATTCTCGTTTGTAGAGAGGGTTCCATTATGCAATTGACATATTCCATAATAGGTCTTAAAATCGTTTTGTAAAGATTAAGAAAAAATGAGGATCCCTAAAGGTGAAACTTCTGTAAAAAAAAAAAAAATGCCAAGCATTCTATTTGCCTTATTAATAAATGTATAGATATGTGAGTCAAAGTTTAAATTTCGCTCAATAATAATAATAATAATAATAATAATAATAATAATAATAATAATAATAATAATAATAATAATATAATGATGATGAT
>JBCHJU010148843.1:0-10272 GCA_039654505.1 Plocamopherus imperialis | reverse complement strand
AACCCATTTTTCTTCGGGGGCGTTGCCCCCTGATCCCCCACGGGGACGCTGTCCCTCGACCCTGCAAGGGGGCCTACACGGCCCCCTTGACCCCCGGTGGTTGGGCAGAAATCCTCGAATTTCTTCACAACTGAGTGGAAGGCCTGCTTTATCCACATTAAATGGATCTAAAGATATACAATGGCAAAGTCCTGCAATTTTTTTCTTGCACCCAGTACCGTATATCAAAATTGATACGGTCCGAGCTCTAACCCTGCTATCTAACCCTAATAAGTGTTACTTAATTGCAGCAGCCGAAATGGTGGTATCGTCACAATATTTAGAGCCCAATGGTTAATTCTGGTGTATGTGGAATTAATACCATAATGTGTTGTGGATAAATAACATTTCTTATCTTTTTCTGGGTCTCTGGGTTATTTTTCGTATTACTCCCAGTTATTTAATGCTTCTCACATATTATATACATTTGTATTAGGAAAGAAAAGAGTAATTTTATAGTGAGGAAAAATGGACTGAACTAATTTGTTTACTATGTTTATTGTATGCCAAAGGCCACAACATTTTTGCAACTGTGCTAGTGCTAGACTACTATATGACAAATTATGAGTAGCTGTAATAATGATTTTGATTTTTTTTGTGTGTAACCTGCCTATTTTTAGCCATTGCTGCAAGAGAGATCCAGGTCTTTCTGCTTTCATTTCTCTCTTCAGCTCTCTCTTCCACGTTGCCCTTGGTCGTCCTCTTTTCCTTTTTCCTCATGGATTCCATGTTAGGCTTGTCCTAGTAATGTTGTTTGGCTCTTGTCTAAGGGTGAGCCTAAGCCATCGCCATTTTTTCTTCTCAGTTCTTCTCCAATTTATTATTAGTTTGGTTTGTTCTTTCTCATAGGTAATTGTTTGAGATTGTATCTGGCCAGAATACTCCGATTATCCTTCTGAGACACTTATTTACAAAGGCTTGGATTTTCTTGAGTGAATCTTTGGTCATTCGCCACGTTTCAGGCTCGTATAGGAGAACGGCTTTGACGTTACTGTTGAAAATACGAAGTTTGAGCCTCTCACTTAAGTTCCTGCTAGCCTAGATTTTTTCCAGTGCAGTGAAAGCTTGACGTTCTTTTTGTATTCTGACTTTGATATCTTCATTTACTCCTCCTCCATTGACTGCTTCCAAGGCATTCTTGTTAAGTTAACACAACTTCTGGTCTCTGGCTGTTGAGTACCGGTATGTTTCCGAGATATCTGTTAGTGAATAACTGGCTGGAGTTTTGTTTGGACTCCACCGTACATATATTTCAAAACTTTGTCATTTACAGTTATACTAATTTTATAACTTTTCATGTAACTTTTCAACTTTAATTGTCATTTCATTTGGTTTTTATATTAATGTTACTCTTCATTTCCAATGTATTGTAAAGTTTTATTTTTTTAAGCTTTAGGTAAGATCTGTGTCTCTTATCTTTCTGACTTGTAGTCTTCATGTCTCACCACTTTCTCCCTCAGCATTCTCTGTTTTTATGTTTTATCTCCCCCCCCCCTCTCCTCCTTCCTCGATCACTATCACTTGCTCAGTCAGAGAGAGTGAGTCTGTCTCTGTCCTTTTCCCTTTCTTTCTCTGTCTGTCTGCATGTCTTGTCTCTGTCCTTTTCCCTTTCTTTCTCTGTCTGCATGTCTATCTCTCTCCCTCCGTCACTCCCTCTCCCCCCCTCTCTCTCTCTGTGTCTCTCTCTCTGTGTCTCTCTCTCTGTGTCTCTCTCTCTGTGTCTCTCTCTCTGTGTCTCTCTCTCTCTCTCTCTCTCTCTCTCTCTCTCTCTCTCTCTCTCACTCTTTCTCTGTCAATGTTTCTCTAACTCTCCCTCCCTCCCATATTCCTTTACCTTTGCCCCTGACGTTGAATCAGTAGACCTCTTGTCCATGCAACAACGACAGCAACACACACATACATATTCTATCTAAACATCCACATACAATCTTTTAACATTACACTTGAAATTATATTCCAGACCTAAATTTTTCAAAACTGTCGCTATAATCGGACAAATCATAAAATGAAATCATTACAACTTATTGATGAAATGATGAGATATAATATTTTAGATATTACAAAATTATATTACTGTTTAGGGGGTTGAGAAACTAGAAGAGTCTATTAAATCTTAATTTGCATCACGTTACGAATACGTATAAAAGGGTCCTTCCGTGGAGAAAATTGAGATCTGAAGTCCCAAACCAATACGAGCCATACATCAACGTACTCGTAACGAGGCGGGAACAAAACGAAGTTTAATAAAGCCTCCACTTTTAAGACATTGAATTTTCGGGTATATACCGGGTACCCTTCTTCAGACAACAAAGAAAAATTGAAAGACAATAAGACTAATGAAATTACTATAAAAGCTAAAATAAAAAAAAAGAAAGAAATATAGAAAAGATCTAGATCAAAACAGAAAAGCTTAGCGTGGGAGAGGACTAGAAGTCGACGGTCCTCTTGGCTCCCCAGATGACGAAGGAATGATTCGTTTTGTTTACACAGGGCCTGACGGTTGGGCCTTTTGAGTTTGTTGAAGATCATATACAGGTATTCGGAAAAAGGTCAATTAGAATTAGGTTCCACGAACCTAGAGCTTTCTTTGTGACCTTAAAATATTAAAATGAACCACTCGCCACACTGACTGACATTCAAGTTAAAGTAGTACCGTAATCCAGAACGGGGGGTTGCGCAAGGTAGAAATGGAAGTACATTTTGTACAAAGTTCGTGTACGTGTATTGTCAAAGTCAAATGAAATCAAGGGCAAAGTTTGAAGGCCCTGGCTAGGCTTGGTTGCTTGTTTTTTGTTTGTTTTTTTTTCTTTGTTGGATTTTTCCTTGTTTGTTGTTTTTTGTTTCTGGGTTGTTTTTTGTACATGTACATGTATTTTTTTTTTTATTTCTTTTTTTGCTGGTGTTTTTTGTTTGTTTTGCTTTTTGTTGTTGTTTTGTTTTTTTTTTTGACTTTTTTGGTTGTCTTTTGTTGTTGTTTTTTGTTTTTTGTTTTTTTTTTGTTTTGTTTTTTTTTTTTTGTTTTTGGTTGTTTTGTTGTTTTTTGTGGGTTTTTGTGTGTGTGTGTTTTTTTGTTTGTTTTTTCTTTGGAAGTTTTTTTCATTGGCAACGAGCGAGATGAAATTTTATGGGACTACGTTTTTCTTTTAGGGGACCACATGGAGGCTTCTGGGAAAAAAAGTTTGCACAAAGAAAGTTGCACGTTGAAGAGTTATGGCCCTTCAAAGGTCATCAAGTGCATTTTTATCCTGCCCGACACATTTTTACATCTCGAATCGTTATAAAAATTCCGATTGGGACTAGTAATAGCTCAGAATATTCAGAAGAGAATTGACTTTCATTTGATATATCATATAACAGGATACCGTAAGTGTAATACAACCAGTTGATATAAAACTCTTTAAAAATCAATTTTTGGCTTATTTTATATTTTAAAATTCCAAAATTAATTTTTCTTGAAGTAATCAAACGTGTGAATTGATGATGCATATATTTAAAAAGCTACCATATTATCTATCTTTCAGGTGATACAACCATTTTTTTTTCTCCAGTCCGTACATTTTATTTTATACAATTTTTTCTCACCCCACCCCCATTTAATTTTTAGCATTTTGGTCGGACTCGTATATTGCTATTCTTTTGTTAGTCCAGAGGCTAGTGGTCAATTAACCTCCCATCCCCCGAGGGATTTTATGGGACTAAATTTTTCTGTTAGCGGATCTCGTGAGGACTTCGAAAATAAAAGTTTGCACAAAAAGTTGCACGCTGAAGAGCTATGGCCCTTGAAAGGTCATCAAGTTCATTTTTCTTCTAGTCCGACAAGTTTTTACTCCTCGTTATAAAAATTCCAATTTGGACTTGTAATAACTCTAAATGTTCAGACAAAAATTGCCTTTCATTTGATAATATCATATGGCACGATATCGTCAATGTAACACAACCAGTTGATGTAAAACTGTTGATAAAAACATTTTCGGATTCATTTTTTGTTCTGAAATTTAAAAACATTAATTTTTTTTAATAATGATGCCTGTGAATGGTTGATGCGTGCATTCATAAAATTACCCTATTAGCTAGCTTTCGGATGTTTCAACTCTTTTTTCTCTAGACTAGACTGCATACTTTATTGTATACACACTTTTCTCTGGCCCCATCCATATACTAGTTTTGACTATTTTAGTGAGACATAAAATGCATATTATTATATTTAGTCTTAAAACCACTGCTACCCCATTCCCTCTCCTCGCCGCTAGGGAGTTTATATCGTTGTGTTTTTCTGGGACTAGGTATTGTCAGGAATACAAGAAAAACAGTTTGCACACAATAAAAAAGTTGCACGTTGAAGAGTTAACGCCCTTCAAAGGTCATCAAGTGGATTTTTTCCCTGCCCGAAATGTTTTCACCTTTCCCATCGTTATATAAATTCTAATTTAGACTTGTAATAGCTCGGAATGTCCACATAAGGATTGAATTTCATTTGATATGTAATATAGCATGATGAAGTCACTATAGCGCTAGGAAATGATGGAAAACTGTTAAAAACACACAATTTCCAGTTTACATTTTTATTTTACAAGTCCAACATTTAAATTCCTTAAAGTAATCAAACAAGTGAATTAATGATGCATACATTTAAAATCTGTTTCTATTGCTTGGCTTTCATGTGTAAGAGCTATTTTTTCTCGAGACCTCAAACGTTATTTTGTACTATTTTTTTTCTCTAACTCCACCATAATTCTAATCTTAAGCATTGTAGTCAAACTCATACATTACATGTTTTCTCGTGTTAGTCTGAGGCAACTTGTCGATAACAGTCTAACCACCCAATCCCCGAGGGATTTAATGGGACTAAGTTTATTTGTCGGTGAATCATGTGAGGACGTCAGGAAAATAAGTTTGCACGTAAAGAGTTGCACGTTGCAAGGGTATTGCCCATGAAAGGTCATCAAGTGCATTTTTTCAGCCCGACATGTTTTTACCTCTCCCATTCATCGGTATAAAAATTGAAATTTGGACTTATAATAGCTCAAAATGTTCAAAATAAAATTGCCTTTAATTTGATATGTAATATGGCATGATACAATCTGTGTAATACAATCAGTTGATGTAAAACTTTTGAAAAATGCGATATTTTCAGCTCCTTTTCTAATTCTGAAATCTACTTATAACTGATCAATACATTTCCCTCCCTCTTCCCTATCCGCTCCATTCCCTACAGATTTTACAGGACTAAAAGTACTCATACAAAAAAAATTGCACAAAAAAGTTGCACGTTGAAGAATTATGGACCTTGAAAAGTGCACTTTTTATAGCCCGACACATCTTTACCTCTCCCGTCGCTATCAACATTCCAATATGGACATATAACAACGCAAAATGTCCAGAAATAAAATGCCTTTCATTTGATATGTCACACGTTATGATACAATCAGAATATCACTGCCAGTTGATGTAAAACTGTTAAAAAACATTTACGCCTTCTTTTCTGATTCTGAAATGTACTGGTCGATATCCTCTCAACTCCCTCCCCCTCCTCCCTACCCATCCCATTCTCAAGGCATTTAATGGGACTGTGTTGATTTGTCAGAGGATCATGTGAAGACCCGAGTAAAAAAAGGTTTCACAGAAAATGGAGCATGTTGAAGAGTTATGGCCCCTGAAAAATTATCGAGTGCATTTCCCAGGCCGTTCGCGTCTTAACTTTCCATTCCTTATTATATAAGTTCCACCTGGACTTGTATTAGTTCAAAATGCTCAGAATTAAAACTGGCTTCTATTTTATATGTCATATGATATGATTCAATCAGTGTGAAGCAACCAGTTGATGTAAAACTGTTGAAATTTTTTTTCCAAGTTCTTTTCTAATTCTGAAATCTACTGGTCGATTACCTCCCCGCCCAAAACCCTATCTCCTCTTCGGCCTATCCCACAATTCATAAACTTTTGAAATGAATTATTTTGGCAAAATTAAGGTACAGCATAAATCAAAGGAAAGTAAGTTTGGCTCATCCTTGCAAACTTACTTTGATGAAGATACCTTTTTAGACTTTAAAAGCAGTTACGTTTTGCAAAGCGTATCAACTAAGAGCCTCTGAACATTTAGGATTAAAATTGTTTGAGCTTAATCAAGAGTTAATATCACAAAAACAAGAAGCACAATTACAACAGCAAAAACAACAACAGCAGCAGCAACACCAGCACCAACAACAGCTACAACAGATAAAACCATTCACTGACAAACAAACATAATACCATGAAATCTCAATGGAGTGTGATGGATGGAGGGATGCTATTGACCAGTACACTTCAGAATTAGAGAAGAAGTTGAAGATGTTTTTTCAACAGTTTTTCATCAAACAGTTTTGCGCTACATTGGTTGTATCATATAATTTGATATATCAAATGAAAGGCAATTTTATTTTGATCATTTTGAACCATTAGAGGTCAAAATTGGAGTTTTCATACCGACTTGAGTAGTAAAAACCTGTTGGGTTGGAAATTAATGCACTTGATGTCCTTTCAAGAGCCATAACTCTTCAACGTGCAACGTTTTTCGTGCAAACTTTTTTTTTCTGAGGTCCTCACATGATCTTCTGCCAAATAAACTTAGTCTCATAAAATCCCGAGGGGGCGGGGCGGGGTGGGGGGTTATCGACCACTAGCCCCTGGACTAAGAGAATGCGCAATGTATGAGCCCCACTAAAATGCTAAAAATTATTAGGGGAATGGGGTTAGAGAAAAAATAATGTATAAGATAAAGTATACCGTCTAGAGAAAAAATAGTAACACCTAAAGCCAAACAAAAGGGTCAGACTTTGAATGTATGCATCATCAATTCACTTGCTTATTATTTCAAGAAAATTATTTGGTATTTCAAAATATACAATTAAGCCGAAAAGGTCTTTCTAAAAACATTTTTACATGAACTGGTGGTCTTCTACTGATTATGTCATGTCTTATGACATATCAAATGAAAGGTGATCCTCTTTTGAACATTTTGAGCTATTACATGTCCCATTTGGAATTTTTATAACGATGGGAGGGGGAAAACGGGTGGGGTTAGAAACAATGCACTTGTTGACCATTCAAGGGCAACAACTCACCAACGTGCAACGTTTTTGTGCAAACATTTTTTCTCGTGTCCTCACATGATCTACTGACCAATCAACTTAGTCCCATTGAGTCCCGAGGGGATGGGGCGGGGAGTGGGGTTATCGACCACTAGCCCGCGGACTAAGAGAATATGTCATGTATGAGCCCCACTAAAATGCTAAATATTAGTGTGGGGATGGGGTCAGTGAAATTTTTTCTTTATAAAATAAAGTAAAAGTCTAGAGAAAAGAGAGCTTTAACATCTGAAGGCCAGATTATAGGGTCAGGTTTTAAAGACCCAAAATCATTAATTTTTAAGTTTGGGTATTTCAAGAAAATAATTTTTTTAGAATTTCAAAAGCAAAAAATTAACGCCGAATGTCATCTTTTCTTTACAGTTTTACATCAACTGGTTGTGTTACACTCATTTCGTCATGCCATTTGATGCATAAAATTAGAGGCAATTCTTGTTTTAACATTTTGAGCTCTTACATGTCGGACTTGGAATTTTCATAACGATGGGAGAGGGGAAAACGTGTCGGGTTAGAAAAAATGCTCTTGATGACCTGTCAAGGGCCATAACTCTTCAACGTGCAACGATTTTCGTGCAAACTTTTCTTTCTGAGGTCCTCACACGATGTATCGACAAATAAACTACGTCCCATAAAGTCCACCACTGGACTCCGGACTAAGACGAGAGTATGGCTTGTATGAATCCTACTAAAGTGCTTAATATGAGTATGGGTAGGGGTTAAAAAAATCTGCATAAAATAAAGCATACGGTCTAGAGAAAAAAGAGTTGTAACATATGAAAACTAGTTAATAGAGCCAGATTTTAATTACATGCATGATCAATTCAATGGTTTAATTATTTCAAGAAAATTAATAATTCGAATTAAAAAAACCCCGAAAAACAAAAAACAGAAAACAACAACAAAACACGAAAATTATTTTTTCTCACAACAGTTTGACATTAACCGGTTGTGTTGGACCGATAGTATCACGAATTATGATGTATTAAATGAAAGGAAATCTTTTTATGAACATTTTAAGCTACTTTTACGTCCGGATTGGGATTTTATAACGATGTGAGAGAGAAAAAAAATGTGTCGGCTGGGAAAGAAATTGCACTTGATGACCTTTCAAGGGGCATAACTTTTCAACGTGCACCGTGTATAGTGCAATCTTTACTTTCTCAGATCCTCACATGATGTATTGATAAATAAACTTCGTACAATAAAATCCCTTATGGATTGATCGAGGAGGGGGCTTATCAACCCCTCGGCTGCCGACCAAGACTAGAGTATGCATTGTATGAGTCCAAATAAAATGCTTAAAATTGGTGTGGGGTGGGGGTTAAAGAAAAATTTGTATAAAATAGAACATCCGGTCTAGAGAAAAAAATTGTAACATCTGAAAGCTAGATAATAGGTCCAGATTTAAGTTGAATGCATCATCAATGCAAAAGTTTAATTATTCCAAAAAAAATAATTAATGTTTTGAATTTCAAAACAAAAAAGAACGCCAAAAATTATCTTCTTTCTAACAGTTTTACATTAACTTGTTGTGTTGCACAGATTGTATCATGGGTTGTGACATATCAAAAGAAAGGCAATTTTCTTCTAAATATTTTGAGCTATTACAAGTCCAGATCGAACTTTTTGTAACGATGGGAGCGACAAAAACGTGTTCGGCAGGAAAAAAATGCACTTGATGACCTTTCAAGGGCCATAACTCTTCAACGTGCAACTGTTTTGTCCAATTTTTTTTTCCTGTATTCCTCAGACTACATAGTCTTTGAAAAACACAATCATATAAAATCCCTAGGGGGGTCAGGATGGGGGGGGGGGGTGTTTCCAGAGGCCCCAGACTATATTATGTTTTCCTTTGTTGTTGGATCTTAATGGTGTTCTTTAGTTTCCATTGTTATTGGGTATGAATGGTATTCTTTGGTTTCTATTGTTATTGGGTCTTAAGGGTGTTCTTTGGTTTCCTTTGCTGTTGTTGGATCTTAAGGATGTTCTTTGATTCCCTTTGCTGTTGTTGGATCTTAAGGGTGTTCTTTGGTTTCCTTTGCTGCTGTTGGATCTTAAGGGTGTTCTTTGGTTTCCATTTTTTTGTTGGGTCTGAAGAGTGTTCTTTGGTTTACATTGTTGTTGGGTCTGAAAGGTGTTCTTTGGTTTCCATTGTTGTTGGGTCTGAAAGGTGTTCTTTGGTTTCCATTGTTGTTGGGTCTGATGGGTGTTCTTGGGTTTACTTTGTTTTTGGATCTTAAGGGTGTTCTTGGGTTTCCTTAGTTGTTGGGTCATAAGAGTGTTCTTTGGTTCCCTCTGAAGGGTGTTCATTGATTTCCATTGTTGTTATCGGGTCTCAAGGGTGTCCTTCGGTTTCCATTGTTGTTGGGTCTGAAGGGTGTCTGAAGGGTGTCTGAAGGATGTCTGAAGGGTGTCTGAAGGGTGTCTGAAGGGTGTCTGAAGGGTGTCTGAAGGATGTCTGAAGGGTGTCTGGAGGGTGTCTGAAGGATGTCTGAAGGGTGTCTGAAGGGTGTCTGAAGGATGTCTGAAGGGTGTCTGAAGGAAGTCTGAAGGGTGTCTTTTGCCGCTCGTTCAACGTCTTCCTGACCCTTCCCACACCCCCCCCCTCCTCCTCCTCGTCCCCTCCCCTCAAACCTTCTTCCTTGTTGGTTGGTTGGCTCTTCCCCACGCTTTAGCGCTTTGGCTACTAAAGCATTCAAATTGGAATTAGCACGATTTTCTTTAAATAATTTGCAGTCAAAGAACTAAATTGTGTTCATGCCGATACGATACTTGACACCTTGCCGCCAGGCATAAAAAGTAATCGAAGAGTCAAATCAAGTCCCATTTGCCGTCTTTACGTGGTGACGGAGTTTGAAATTTTCGTCTTGCGGACTGTCCCTTTCTTTGGACACTGTATGCGAAATTGTGTCTCATCTGTCTGCTTCTCTGTCTTTAGTACGGTATTCTTTTCTACGTCTCTGTGTGTTATAGTGTGGAATCTTGACTATGTCTCTGTCTGTAGTTAGGTATACTTTTCTATGTCTCTGTCTATAATAATGAAAAGCCACAGTGGAGAGCTCAATATGAATGTAAACAAAACGAAGTTTAATAAAACCTCCACTATAAA
>JBCHJU010148732.1:0-10272 GCA_039654505.1 Plocamopherus imperialis | reverse complement strand
AATAATAATAATAATAATAATGATAATAATAATAATAATAATAATAATAATAATAATAATAATAATAATAATAACAATAAGAATAATATCATCATCATCTCCTTCATCCTCCTCCTCCTCCTCTGCCTTCTCCCCCTCCTCCTCCTCCTCATCATCATCATCAACATTTTCCTCTTCCTGCTCTTTCTCCTCCTTCTTATTTCATAACTCTCAACTTAATTTTGTTCTATCAGGGCTTGACAAAGAAAGATACCGGGGATTATCGCTGTTTAGCTGAAAACAAGTTTGGTGAAGTTGATGCACATGGATCTCTCACTGTCAGAGGTGAAATAAATTATAATCATGTCACAGTTTATGACTCTCTTTAGTCTTTACGGAAATATGCCCTAGTTATTTGGGCCGACAACTGACAGGTTGGTGGTTTGGATCCCGAAAGGGACATTGTGATTCAACCCCCGCCGCAAGGTTATTTACACTAATTGCCTCCATTCATGGGGCTGCTCTTGCGGCTGATGCTCGCTTTTCGATTGTAAAAAAACAAAAGACAGATTTCCTTTTGGTGATGAATTAGTGGAATTTTTTTTTTTTTTTTTTTCATACAGATGGTCTTTTGGGTAGGTTTGACTGTACTGAGGTCCAAAATTATTTTTTACTTTGATACCCCTCTCAGAATGAATAAAGTCACAACAAAATTGGTCCAAAATATAGATATTATAAGTATTTGAACATTCTGTCAATGTCGTTGTCATTTTCATCACTACTATCATCCTTGTTGCCAGAGAGAACCAAAATTTTCCAGCCCCCTATCAACCAACAGACAGACTTCGGTAACCCTGTCTCCTTCACCTGTGGTGCTACAACAGATAGTAAAGAAATAAAAAATTTGAAGTAAGCAATGGACTCAAAGAAAAATATTAAGTATATGGGACTGAAATTTAAAAAAGGGGACTGAGATTTAAAACGAAAAGAATTTGAAGATTAAATTAATTGCGTAAAAGACATAGTTTAAGAGATGTCTAAGAGGTAGCATTTGAAATATAAAGAATTGAATTCGAGATAGTGTTTAAAGATAAGGAGTTTAGCTAGAGTTAGCATTTAAGATAAAGAATTGAGTTAATAGTTTAAAGATAAGGAATTTAGTAAGAGATAGAGTTTAAATATAAAGAATTGAGTTTTGAGATTGAGTTTAAAAATAGGGAATTAGAGATAGGCTTTTGAAGATAAGGGATTGAGTAAAAGACTTGGTTTACAGATAAGAAATGGTGTTAGAGATAGAATTTAAAGATGACGAATGGACTTAGAGATAGAATTTAAAAATAAAGAATACAGTCAGGGATAGAGTTTAGATAAGAGATTGAGTTACAGATGGAATCATTGCTAGGGTTTAGAAATAGGGAACTGAGATAGTGATTGAATTTAAAGATAAGGAATCGAGTCAAAGATATGGTTTAAAAATAAGGAATTGAGTAATAGATAGGGTTTAAAGATATCTGTAAGGCTTTGATGAGACTAATTTGAATTTATATGCTCAAAGACTTATATATCTTATAGGCTTTAATATAACTCAAGTAACTTCAACTTCTACCAGGTTCACATGGTATAAAGACGGTATACCGATTCAGACAAACTCGCACCTTATTGTGGAAGAGGGCGTGGTCACTATCAAAGATTCTAGGAGCCTGGACAGTGGAGAATACACTTGCGAGGCTGATAATGGCCTTGATAAAGCAGAGGCTAAGGCGACGCTAAAGGTCAAAGGTAAGTAGCTTCTTGGCCTTGATGGCAATTCCGAGGACCTTGCCGCACTGGCGGATGGGCTCCTTGAGAATGTGACCCCTGTGATGGTTCGCGATTGTGGGTTCCATACAATATGTAATCAGGCAGATAAGAAATTACTGAACAAGCCATGATGTTAGGAAGTAGTCCTTTCAAACCTTTATGCTGATATGGCCAGAGAATATCCTGGTTTCCGTTGCACGAAACGGACAGTGACAGATTAGATCCATCACTTTCTGTATATATGATGCTAGTCTATCGCAGAATACTTTCCCAGCTGAAGCTGTACTCATTTTCACCTGGGTTGAGGGAAGCATTAGGAACAAATTTTCTTGCTTCAGGAAAAAAAATGCATGTGTCACTCAGAGCTTTCGAAGTCATGACCTCTCAATCTATAGTCCAACCCTATACTGCAGAGCCACTCTGCCCCGAATGCTTCTTGGAAAAAAAAAAGAATAGAAAAACTCAATTCCTGTAGTGGATACCATCTCAATCAATATCTTCATTTTCAATACTGGCATTCTTGATTGTTCAATACATCACAGTCTTCTATGTGTTGGCGCCCAGATATGCTGGTGGGAGACAGTTGTATTTGATGCCAGACTCCCTGCCTCTGTGCTTCCCTTCAGATATTATTTATTTGTTCAGAGTGGGCTGGTGTTTTGTATCGCCTCCATGTGTGTGATAATTCTTCAGCTGCTTTAATTAACTCATATGCAAAGAGATTATAATTTGGTAGGTATATTGCATGCCTCATACAAATGTTGCTAAAATTTCCTTTTTTGTTATAAGATGAGTAATAATAATTATGGCATTGTGTTGATGCTAATGATAGTGATAATGATAATAATAATAATAATAATAATAATAATAATAATAATAATAATAAAAATAATAATAATAATAATAATGATAATAGTACTAATTATAGTAATAATAATAATAACAATAATAGTAATGATAATAATTATAATGATAATAATAACAACAAGCGATTCTCAAATGTCTGCCCCTCCTCCAGCTCCCCCAGAGCCCCCGTACGGTGTGAGGGTCACTTGCAGTGGCCAGCAGGCCGACATTAGCTGGCGGTTCAGCGAGAAGATGAGCAACTTCAACGACATGACCAAGTACATCATCGAGGCTCAGACCCGTTACAAGCCGCACACCTGGTTCGAGGCTCGCACTGTGGCTTACAGGCCGGGCCCCATGAGGACGACCATACAGCTGTCGCCGTACGCCTCCTACAAGTTCAGGGTTAAGGCCGTCAATCGGATGGGGATAAGCATGCCCAGCGCTGACACCACGGAGGACTGCGAAACTCCGCAGGCTTCCCCGGACAAGAACCCGGAGGGGGTGAAAACTGACGAGCAATACACAGGCTACTTGGTGGTCAACTGGGATGTAAGTGGTTTCTTTGGACTCAAATTACCTGAAAATTATGTGAATCAAAGTCTTTGAATGCAATTCAATATAGAGGCAGACCGATAACATAACTACCGACAGTACTAAACAAACTAAAGATCTCACTGGTCTTGACACCAACCTTGAGCTCAAAATAAAGGCAAAAACTTAAATAATGTGAGAGCGATATCACACAATTTTCTAACAGCTAGGACCTTAAAGGTAGCCTGGGCGGCAAGGTCAAGGTCGAATGACTAGACAACGGAAGGCCCTTTAGTCAGTCCATTATTTTAGCTCAATAGAGTCAGCTAAGCTGTTGAACTGACGGGTGGCTATGAAGACATTGAGCTCAAAACTCCTATTTTATCTTGAGCGCAACTGTTCAGATTTGATATTTTTCATCAAACAATTTCATTAATCCTCTTGAGAATAACTACAAATACATAGGAATAACTAAAAAAAATAAAATTGAAGCTAAAAAGTAATGTTTATTTTTTAGGTGTATGATTAATGAAAACCAATGACATAGAATTTGATCTTGATTTACCCACATTTATTTTTATCTTTCATGTTTAAATTTACTTAGTTTGGAATTTGCCATCAGTATGAAATTTAATTCTTATCTGCAATCTAACTTTTTATTTTATTATGTCATTTATTGATTCTTTATCTGCAATGAAACTTTTTATTTTACTATGTCATTTTTTGATTCTTTATCTGCAATGAAACTTTTTATTTTACTATGTCATTTTTTGATTCATTATCTGCAATGAAACTTTTTATTTTACTATGTCATTTATTGATTCTTTATCTGCAATAAAGCTTTTCATCATACCATGTCATTTTCCTTCTGTTTTTGTCTTACCAACCTGCCACCTGTATCAGCCCATGGATCTTATTGACCTGAATGGCCCCAATTTCTCCTACATCGTTAAAGTGCGAGAAGCAACCTCTAAGGACTCTGAAACATATGTTATTGACGACTACAGAAAGGGAGAGAAGAAAATCAAAGTGGACAATGTTTATAGGTAAGCATCCAATTTTTCTTTCTTTTTTCTTTGTCTTTTTTTTTTGTACATTTTTTATTACAAGAAATTACACATTTTTGTTCTTGCCATTTTTACTTCAGGATATTTGGATGTAAGTTTAATTATCTGTCATCAATAACTGCCAACTTATATGGGACTACAATGCCTATCAAAATGCCTATCATAGTACAGTACTCACAGCTTATAAGAACACCACTTCCAAGAACACATCGGTTATGAGAACGATTTTCCACCTTTCAGAATACTTTCCTATTTATTTCCATCGGTTATAAGAACGCAACATTGGATATTAGAACACTTGGTGACCACTGCTTCCTTGGTAAAACTTTCAATAAAATCAAGTTGTATCAATTTTGCCACCAAGTAATGGAGAGTTGAAAAATCATTATGATAGAACCTGAATGCAGGCACATGTAGGGCATGTTGACACTCTATTATGCTTGGTGATAATGCAGCACTGGTCTGTCACCCCCGACCTTACCTCCCATCCTTGCAAGCATAAGCTAGTTATGACATCACTCGAGACAAATTAATGACTTAACAATCGACATCTGTGTCTGGATCCCATGCGTTCTTTGATGAGGACTAAGACACAGACTGGTAAGCAGGTAAGGCAAAAAGCAATAAACGAACGACAGGATCTAGGGGTGGGTCGGATGGATGATTGGTCACACAATTGCCTATTGTTTAGTCAGTTCGCCATACGCTTACATGTGAATTAGTTTATGGGAGTAGGAATGTCCGCACAATCAAATCAGTAGTAGCACCCACAGCCTTCTGGGTATATAATGAAAGTAAAGCCCCACTTTCATAGTGAGTGCTTAACACACCTTGTTTCCATTCCCAGAGTGAACATCGGTTGTAAGAACACATAGGATATTTAAGAACACCTAAGCTCCTGATTTGAGGTGTTCTTATAAGCGGTGAGCACTGTAGTATATTGTCTGTGTGGGCAAGGTCTAAACAGCATCAAAAGACTATTTGGTCTGAACTTTAACATTATAGGGCGACTGCTTATCGTTTTGGCATTTAGATGGAGCGACGACGAGAAAAAAAGTGAAGTCACTGACATCACTGTCTAGGTAATCAAGGTCACTGTAACCATTTCAGGTAAATCATGGTAAAAGCTTCTAAGTAGAGAAGGAGCAAGCAACCGTTGATGGAAAAGCCAACACAACATGCAATTCGATGACTAACCATGCATCAGTCAATGGCTTGTCATTTTCAAATACTAATAAATAAAAAATTGTGAGTGCCTTAGATCAGTTTTGTTGATGCTTTACTTATTGTTGTTTTTTTTTCTCCAGGCCATACTTAATAAGTGTTCAAGCTCAAAACCAGTTTGACAAAGCCAAGGATCCTACTACCTACACTGGTTTCTCTGGAGAAGCTGGTAAGTCAGTCATATGGCGAACATAGATTTTACAGGAGTGTTCTTGTATGTCATATGGGATTTTTAGAGTTTGTCTAGTACAAATCCGGGTATGATGTCGTGGTTTAGAGGTAGGCACTTGAGCTGAAGACCGAGAGGTCAGAGGTTGGATATAAGCTCCAATCCCATGAGCAGAAAGGCTTAAAGGGAGCACTTTATATAAAAAAAACACTTTTGTTGAAACAGTGCCATATTACACGCAACATTCATGTCTCAGGTCAAAAGTCTGCCCTTGTGGCGATCTCCTTTTTCATTTTTTGCAACTTTGCATTGTATCTAGAAGCTGCTTTAGCAGAGTTGTTTTTAAGGAGTCCATTGGCTTGGTCAGTAAGAACAGATGGCTCTTCTATTCTTGGGCGAGGCGATTCGGTGCCACTGTCCCGGGTTCAAGTCTCAGTGGATGCTAATTTTTCTTTCTTATTTTTCTATCAAAAATTCTTCCCTCTGTGTTTGTAATTACTCACTATGGGGCTCATTGAAATTGTCTAGATCTAATGTGTCAGATTTATTTCATTGTACTATAATTAAGCCCCTTGCCTCATGCTTGTTTCTAGTATAGATATGTCGCGACATTCGAGACAACCGACAACAAATTGCTCTTAAACATATTCAATAAAATAATCGACGTGGATGAGATCAAAATTATCCCATACGTCATTAGCAACAGAAAAATTGATGTCAAAATCAACTGCGCAACTGAAGAAAAACCATTTCTACAGCCATTTAGATACGAAATAATGTATGTAGATGACGTCGATTTTGTTGGGAGAGACTGTCAACGTCCACAAGGTGACACAACTTCTGAGCACCCCCACACTTAACAGTAAACATCGAAAAATCAGAAAAGTTTATGAAACGGGAAAGAAGAAACCTGGAAATCCTAAACAAAATGTTGGATCAGTTATCGATGACAAAGAAGATATTGAAACTATATTTTTTTAAAACTCTCAAGGCAAACCATGAATGAACTGACAAACCTATGGTCCAGAAATGACAAAGTTAAACAAAAAAACACTGTTAAGATCGTGCACACCATTAGTCTAATCAATTTTAATGTACAACTGTGACACATTGGGAACTTACCGGAACAGACTTGGAAAAGTTGGACTTATTTCATAGACAACTCAGGGAAGTGCTAGGGATAAGATACCCAACCAAAATCACAAATGCAGCACTATACAAATAATGCAACGAAAAACCACAGTCACTCCAAATTCCCAAATAAGATGGAGATTTTTCAGACATATTTTAAGAAGAAATCCTAACAAAGCCGTGTGTCTCTATTTTACTTACTCCAACGAAAAGCACAAGAAGACCAATCGCCACTTTACCTTTTAGTACAGTAGCCATCAACGACCTGAAACGATGAGATGATGTGATACAATTGAAGACAAAACAAGACTGTGAGGCATTTCAAGAAATCGGCACCTACGAAACAATAACAGCCAAAATCACAAGGAAGGCCGAAGCTGTGAAGTTGGATGGCCTCAGTGGCTAAAGGTGTTAAGTCAGTCAATTAACAAGTCAAGTACATACACACATCAACTAGTTCATGTGCACATCATTTTAATATCTTGCCTGGCATTTTATCTGGTCTTGTAGAGTTATAATCAATTATATTAAAGAGTAATTTTAGCACTCAATTTTTTTTATATTTTTTTTTTTTTGTTATTTGTTTAATTTTGGCTTTTAAAATGATATTTCCAATTTTTGGCATTGGACTTGAACACTGCGGAGAATTGATTGTTATAAAGATCTGTTTTAGTTTTTGGGTCCCGAATTACTGTTATCTTGAAGGTCTGAAATTCCACAGTTGTCTTGATTTTTACTTATGTAGGCTGGCTAGCAGTTTTTTGTTATCATTATTTATCACCTTTTAGTCTAAGTATCTAGATCAAGCTCTTGGTCATCTCAAAAACGTTAATGATGGGCAAAATAGCACGTAAAAAGCTGAGTTCTAGGACCAATCTGGTCTAAATCCAGACCCAATGCATAACAATTTTCAAACTCAAGACTTTTTTAAATACATCTGTATTACAGTCTTACCAACACACAAACACATTCTGATCATATTATAAAGCCTTAGAAATCCAAATACATGTACATTTAGGCCTGATAGAAAGCTTGGACTTAAAATGTATTTTTACTCGCTATAAATTTTCATTGACGTCAACCCAACAAAAAGAAATCTGTCATGGCTCTATTTAATACTAATAATGACAGGAGATGTGGAACAATACATAAGTTTTCAAAGGCCTACAAAACAGTAGCATTTCTGATATATGCAGCGAGTGTACATTAACAAATATCACTACACCACCTCACTAAATCGGCCCATTGACGATCAGTTATATGGCGCAATTTAATAGTCAATAGTTGGAGGAATTGACAAATAAGTTGACCTTGTACGGGATATATTGATAACTTGCGCAATTGCATTGAGTGAATCAAATAAATTCTGTTTGATATTTTATTGCCTTAAGTCTATTTGATTGCGCAATTTATTGACCGTCTATGGTATGGTGACCGTCAATTCAATTGCGCAATAAAATCATTTGTCTTCCAGATTTTGTACCGTCAACATGTCTGAAAAAGAAGAAGACAGGACATTCCAATTGGAGAGCATAGAAGTATCTTATAAATTGTTGCCAGCACTATGGATGGCACAAAGTGATGAGTACAGTAACCAACAAAAGGAAGATGCTGCTTAGGCTGTGTTGATTGAACAATTCAAGAGAAAGTAAAATAGAAATAAATAAATATAGCATTTATATAGCGCTTTTCGCCGAAGCCTCAAAGCGCTTTACAATACATTTATTCCCCCAGCAGGCATGCCCCCCCCCGGGGAGCATACAGTAAAGTGCTGCCTGTTAGGCGCAACATTTACCGGCCTATTGCCAGGTACCCCTTTGACACCTGGGTAGGATGAAGCAATTGGAGTAAATTTTCTTGCTTAAGGAAAAAACACAGTTGCCGCTGGCGGGATTCGAACCCGAGACCCCTAGGTCTCGAGCCCAACGCTCTATCCATTGAGCCACTGTGCCTCAAAAAAGTACCCAAACTACACCAGAGGAGAAGTTAAACAAAACCAAGAAAAATTCAACTCATATAGAACCAACTATCGCAAAAGACCTGAAAAAAGTGCAGGAGTTGTAAAGATCTGGCGTAAGGGTGGAACACGTATTATGGGAACCAACGTTGTTTTATTTTCAAGCCCTCGCCATTCTCGACGACCAAGAAACCCCAGCAAAATCGCCAAGCAGTTTATTTTCCAATCAGGGGTTCGGCAATTTGCAATAGCTCATAATATGACTCAAAATTCATGCGCAGAACGCAAGCACTTTTTTCAATTCTTTATGATAGTTGACTCTATATGATTTTTTTTTTCTTGTCTAACATCTTCACTGGTGTAATTTGCGTACTTTCTGTTGAATTGTTCAATCAACAAATGTCAAGTTCTCAAAATAAGCAATAAAAAGAAACTTATAGAATTAAACTTTAACCTTCACAACTAAACACTAAAAACTCCAAGGAAAACTACTGCAAAATACTAAGGTGTTATTTTAGATAATAACCTACAATGGAAAGACCAACACCATGCAATATGTGAGAAAGTAAATACATGTAGTCTATTAGCATTAGTTGTTGGTGGATACGTTATTGATGACGGTGTTGTTGGTGACCGTTTTGTTGGCGACGATGATGTTGGTATGGTTTTGTTTTTGGCGGTGTAGTTTGACGATGATGTTGGTATGGTTTTGTTTTTGGCGGTGTAGTTTGCGACGTTGTTGTCCGTACGGTTAGATCTAGTCTTAGTCTTCATAATACAAACACAGATAGCTGCGTATTCTTGTCAACGCGCATGAAGCTACTTAAAGTACTCTATTATTTTAGTATTTTGATATTAGTGTTGTACATTTAAGTTTCTTTTTGAAAGCTTCTGTAACTTTACTGTACTTTACATTGGTGGAGAGTTTATTCCACAATCTGAATGTATTAGGAAAATAATTATGAATATAAAAATATCTTTGATGAAGGCAGTGTAAATGTTTGAACACCAGATCTTGTGTGGCTATTTCTCATGTCGAATTCCTGTAGTGGTGACATTGCTAATTGTCCATTAACTGCTTTGAAAAGAATAGTTACTTTACTTCTAGCTCTTTGTTCTTTGAGGGGTATCCACTGTAACTTATCCATATTTATTTTTGTGTTGTCTGTTGTATAGTTATAGTTATTGGTAACAAATCTAGCTGCATTTTATTTGTACTCTCTTTGACTCATCTATTTGGTTTTGACAATGTGGATCCCATAAAGATCCATAAAGGTGAAGGTGTTGGTGACGGTGTTGCTGGTACGGTGTTATTGTTGGTGAAGGTGTTGTTGGTACTGTGTTGTTGGTAAAGGTGTTTTTTCTGGCAATGGTGTTGTTGGTGACAGTGCAGTTGGTAAAACGTTGGTGGTAACGGTGTCGTTTTTGACTATGTTGTTGGAGGCGGAATTGTTGCTGACGGTGTGGTTGCTGACGGTGTTCTTGGTACGGTGTAGTTAGTAATTGTGTAGTTGGTAACGGTGTTGCTGGTGACCGTTTTGTTGGTACGGAGTTTTTGGTGACAG
>JBCHJU010148731.1:0-16230 GCA_039654505.1 Plocamopherus imperialis | reverse complement strand
GAGAGAGAGAGAGAGAGAGAGAGAGAGAGAGAGAGAGAGAGAGAGAGAGAGAGAGAGAGAGAGAGAGAGAGCAATTTCATCTTCGGAACAACAAAGCAGATATATATTATATCAACCAAATTAGAAATAGCTTCTAGTCTTATGTCACGTTATTGGTAAACATAGGCTTTTCAAGGATCGCCGGAATGAATTGGATATCACACCTTTGCTTTCACAAAGAATACAATACACGGGTAGAATTCCAGTGTCATCCTCTTAAACTTTGTGTCAATGTCTTTATATGATAATGAATCGGGGTTTTCCCACTCCAACACAACTATTGTCTATGTCCTCTCCTCTTTTCCTGAATAGAGTGGGTGAATGGAACCCTTACCAAAAGCAAAATGACGCGTTTGGCGAAATCAAGTTCGTCTTCCCCATTCGTAGTATGATAGGGGCAGTTAGCAATTTAAAAAATTCCGAACACGCTACGTAAACTGCGACAATCCTTTGACCACTTTTGAGAACCATCCCACGAGGTCAAATTCTACTCAACAAGATTCCTGGCAGTCTCATCGGAGCTGATTACTCCAATCTAGGATGTACGATTGATATCGTTGGATGAATTGCCAGCTGCAATCCAGGAAATACGATTGATAATCTTGGATGAATTGCCCGCTGCAATCCAGGATATACGATTGATAATCTTGGATGCATTGCCCGCTGCAATCCAGGATATACGATTGGTAATCTTGGATGAATTGCCCACTGCAATCCAGGATATACGACTGATAATGTTGGATGAATTGCCCACTGCAATCCACGATATACGATTGGTAACGCTGGATGAATTGCCCACTGCAATCCAGGATATGCGACTGATAATGTTGGGTGAATTGCCCTCTCAAATCCAGGATATACGATTTTAAATGTTGGATGAATTGCCCTCTCAAATACAGGATATAAGACTGATAATGTTGGATGAATTGCCCTCTCAAATCCAGGATATACGATTGATAATGTTGGATGAATTGCCCACTCCAACCCAGGATACTGTATATCATTGATAATCTTGGATGAATTGCCCTCTCAAATCCAGGATATGCGATTGATAGTGTTGGATGAATTGCCCTCTCAAATCCAAGACTAAGGATAATCTTGCGTGGGCTGGTTCTTCAAATCTAAGAATAATGATAAGTTTGTATGAGTTGGTCGCTAAATTACTAAATCAAACTCTATTTGAGTATGGCATTGGTTCAATCTATACAGACCCCCCCCTCCCTTTCCCCCAACTTCCTCCTCTATTCCCTACCCACCCTTTTCCTTAATTTAGTTTCGTTCCTCATGTCGGCTTGTGACCAACAGGAGGCGGGTCGTTTAATTATCATGTTTGTGAACGCTCCGGCCATGCAATGGCTGAATCATTCACAAGAATAAGAGTTATGTCTTGTTTCAAATGACTGGCACGGATTATAATTATCATGATGAGTACCTTGACTTTGCGATAACATCATTTGGCGTTTTTCTTGACACATCAAGGTGGATTGTTCTGTTCTTACTTTGTTGTGAGATTACGGCCTCCTCCAATCTTGACGAATCTTTGATGAATCATTGTTGCCACTGTTGTTCATATAGTTGCTAAAAGAAGAACCGCGGAGGCTTAGGGAACATTATAATATTTGATGCACCGTTTCTTAGAGCCCTTGTGGCGCTACGCTCCTGCTTAGACGCCATGTCAACAATAGCGCTAATGAACTCATTATCCGCTCTGTCAACCCTCGAATACCACACCATTTATTTACATGGAGGAAGCTAGTAATTGCAATGCGTCGTTGTAAATTGTTGTGAAGAATTTGTGTTTCCAATATTCAGTAGTCTGTCAAGGCCTTGACATTTAACATAACATAATGAACACACCTATTGATTCTCAAGACAGCAATTTTGAGAGATTGTGTTAATCTGCACCGGCTTATTGATTGTCAAGGCTGTAAATTAAGGAGACTATAAATTGTACATGCTTACCGATTGCAAGAATGTAGTTTGAAGAGGATATATATTTTGTACAAGCTTACTGATTGCCAAAACCTTAAACCGTCACTTTAAATATGTACAGGCTTACTGATTGTCAAGACTGTAAATTAAAGAGAATATAAATATGTACAAGCCTTTTGATTGCCAAGACTGTAAATCAAAGGGACTATAGATTTGAAAAGGCTTACTGATTCCCAATACTACGTTAAGGACATTGTATATATTTGCATGAAATTCGTAAACTGAAAATATTTCTTTATCCCAGTCGCTTCTTTGAACGTGATTAAAATTATTCAATACTTAATTTGCAAATTGTTAAAATTATTTCATCCTGAATTTGTAAATTGCCACTAAGTCCATGTAAATATACTCATTATTGAACACGGGCACAGCCTGTGCAAGCTTTCGTATGCTTACAGTCTGGCGCACACATGCCACTTTTTCAGTCTTAGTATGTTTTTAAAACTAAATTATTTTAGGGCATATTCCAAACCTATATGACTTTGTATAAATTGTGAAGACATTAAAAACTGACAATGCCTTCTAAAATGTTTCTGTAAAGTTGTATGCCCTTGTAACATGACATACTCCTGTAAATCTATGAAATTGTGTAGCCGTTGTACATAAATCAATATTGTGATTTGTTGACAGTTTGGAACTTGGGGAGATGGAGTCAACTCTGTGTACGGCAAAGACTTCAAGATGAGTGCTATGGCCTCACGAGCCGCCCCTGTGCAAGCCATTACCCGAGATGCCGGACACGTGAGTCAAATCAACAATTCCCATGCACTAAAAACACCTTGTGGTCATAGCATTTTTAAGAAAAAGGGACGTGCAGGGAAAAAAGGCGGCTGCATAGTGGTCCGAGTATCTGAATTGGTTAAAAATAGAGCAAGAATGGAACGACCACGTCTGTCAAGTTGCAGAGAGAGCTCTCTCCCAATGTGTCTTAAGACGGACTTATCGAAGATGTACGGGAGAAGCGAGGACATTTAGACATGGAACAAGATGGTATAGCGAGACATGTCAGGCCCATCTAGGCATAGAAAAAGTTGGTGTAGCGAGACATGTCAGTCCCGTCTAGACATGATAAGGACCGTGCAAAGAGAAATAGCAAGCTCATGGATAAGCCATTTAAGGACAGGGATCGTACAAAGAGAATTGGTTGGCTCATTTATAGGCCCTTTAAGGACAATACGAGAAATGGCAGGGTCATCAATGTGTTACGGTTAAGGATGGTCGGGTTGAAGGACAGGTCAGGTTAAATAAGATTGTTGCTGTTATGAAAAGGGGCGATCGAAACTATCGGTGAACAAGAAGGTACGTAGAGTAAATAAAAGTTAATACTAAAACAATTCCATGCCTTGAAAGTCTTGGAGAACCACAGACCTGTAACTAACCATATCCGTCTTAAGCTTTTACGAAGACAAGCGAATCAACATTCCAACCTCATTCCACAGATTCTTCAAAGTGATCCAGAATTTTCCAACCCGGCCAGGTCTTTGAAGAGCTCGGATTTCATGGCCCCGCCCAGACCTTTGGTCAAGGTAGTCATGGCAGCGGCACCACCAGCCTCCATTCAACTAATTCTAAGACACCTCCAGCATCCAACATTGCCACCACTACAACCCCACACCACTCCTCTCATTCTGTTGTCCTTTGCCGTTTTCTCCAATGTATTCATCGTAAGAGTCAACAAAGTTATGACCGTTGCCATTGACTTTCGATCATCTATTCTCTTTGATGTTATCGATATCGATGGTCGTCCTCATTAATGTCGTCGTCATCATCGTCATCATCATCATCATCATCATCATCATCATCATCATCATCATCATCATCATCATCACCACTATCATCATCATCATCATCATCATCATCATCATCATCATCATCACCACCACCACCACCACCACCATCATTATCATCATCATTATTAGTACAGTACTAAAGGAGAGAAAATAAATCCTACCTGTGGCTCCACCTCAAGCTCCATTGTGGTCTCCTTGGCATCCTGTACGCTAAGGTAAGCAGAGGTGGTGGCCTGACCCGCTGGGTTTTGAGCCACACAGATGTACTGGCCCTGGTCTTCAGGGAACACTTCAACGATGATGAGACTCACCTGGGATGGAGGCAAAGACAGTAAATGTCACATGCTTAAATGGAAAACCATTGTTAGGATTCAACACTCAATGAACTGTCTGCCTCAAAATGAGAATGAAATTCCATGCATTTACACAGACCATAGAAGAATCAAAGGGGACAGAAATTAAGTTATACCGTGAAACTTTCTTGTAGTGAGATCACTCCTACTACCCTATTGTTCTAATGATATGTCGGTCTTTTTATGAGCAATGCAAGCAAACAAAAAGAAAAAAAACAAACTGGAATTTAAAATAATAAAAACAGTAATTTAAATTAAAAAAAACAAGAGATTTATAATCATTTCTATAAATTCATGGTCTCGGTACACCTAAGCTCTCTTTATGTAAGAACTACGGAAATTAAAAATATTTCTTGATTTATTTATTTTTTTTGTGTTCATCGAACCTTAACATAACAGAGAGCATTTGCTATAGGGTCGAGTCAAGTCCCCGTACCTCGCCAGTGTCTGGATTATAAGAGATGACAAACTCTTCATCCTCATCAATGTTCTTGCTGTCATGGAAGAAGGACACTGTGGGCATGGGAGAGCCTGAGACCTTGCAATTGAGTTGAAGCTCCTGACCATCAACTGCCTCGGTGTCTTGCATTGGTTCAACGAACAAAGGCGGAGCCAACACCTGGGACGGAGATGGCTCTAACACCGTAGAGTCTTCTGGACGCAAGGCATCCTCTTGGGCTGGTTCTGGAGATGAAAATGTCAGTAAATTTTTATTCATTGGTTGAGCTGTCTTCAGATTAAGACTACTTCTACAACAGCAAAGAGCAAAGGTTATAACTAATGTATGCCAGTTTCTTTCTACATTGTATTTCAAATAAGGCTTTTAAACAAAACTGTGTCCCAAATTTGCACAGTTGTTTTTTTTTTTCTCCTTTTCTCTTGTTCTTCCTTGACTACCCCTTACCTTGAACATACAGGGTGGTAGAGCTGACAGCCTCTCCCAGCTCAGACGTGGCTTTACAGGTGTACTCGCCAGTGTCCTGAGGACCCACTTCAATGATGAGCAGAATGCTCTTGCCATCTTCGTAGCGTATTTCGTAGTGGGGAGACGGCTTGATCTCCATTCCATTGACAAACCAGGTGACCAGAGGAGGTGGATGAGAATCAACCACACATTCAAGCCTGTGCATGGAAATAGCAATGCTTGATTACATTTGCTTTAGCTTTTGTTTTATTTTGTTTTTTGTTTGCATCATATTTCATTCAAAAAAAAAAAAAAAGAGAGAACAACAAGATTGAATCCATCTGAATACAAACCCTCCCCCCCCCCCCTCCTCCATCCCATGGCATCCCAAAAAAAAAACACCCTAAAAAATACAAAACTAAAACAACACTAAAAAAAAAAAAAAAAAAAGACAAAAACCCCAAACAAAACAAAAAAGAATTTTAAAATCTGCAAAAAACAAATCAACCCCCCCTCCCCCTACCATCACCACAACCACCACCAATACAAAATACCACACAAAAAGAAAAACAAAGAAAATCTATCCCTGAAAGAAAAAAAGAAAATTTCCATGAAATTGGTTCATGAAAGGGCTGAACAATAAGCAAAGAAGGAAAAATAGACTGGACGGTAGGTAAAGAAGGTAAAACAAACAGTAAGAGTTGTAAGACTTTTGACAATAATCAATCCATATGTAATTTAATACCTTGCAATTCCTCTTTCCCGAACATAGATTTCAGGCTCTAAGGGTGCTGTGAAGACTGGTTTGACTTCTTGCAAAATCAAATGTTCCTCTCTCTGGACAGTGGTGACTGTCTTAGTGACAGTCAGCACCTGGTCTGTGTCAGTGATGGGAAGCTCCACTTCTTTTTGTGGACCTGCACATAGATCATAAATATATAATGTGTACCACATTCATCTAATCATATTTCTTTGCATGTAGGCTATCTGCAAGTTTTATTTTATTTTTGAGATGGACATAACCAGTTGATTTTTTTTTCTTTTCTCTCTGAGTGAACTCTTTGCAAAGAATACTAAAGTTCATGAGAAAATTAGCGAAAATCTCACAAAGAAAAGCTAATTGAGAAATCTCTCACTATGACTACTTAAATTTCTTTAAAAAGTACATGTTTCAACACTGTCATGAAAATATCCATCAAATTCCATTATTTTTGACTACTCTTTCATCTCCGTCTTCCCCTCTCTATCCCCTCCCCCCATCTATCCTAAATCTTTTTTACATCCAACCATCCAAAAATATTCTATTTACCTGTGACAATCAGTGTGGTCCGGCAAGTTATTTGACCCATTTCATTTTCCACTTTCAAAACGTATTCACCAGCATCCTGCTCTGTGATTTCAATAAGGATGAGGATGGCTTTTCGGTCTTCCTGTGCAATCTTCCTTCTATCTGTGGTTTGGATCTCAATGCCATCTTTATACCATGTGATTCTTGGCTTGGGCTCTCCAACAATCTCAGCCTCTAGTCTGAACAGGATCAAGCAGAACAAAAAATTGAATGAATACTTTACAATCTTTATGATACACTAGGTCCTTTCAAAGTACATGCATAATGCCTTCTAAAATAGAAACGAAGACTTGTGGTTTTGAGTAATACCAATAAGTGTCTATTAATTCTATTTTTATCTATATCAAAAGCAGCAAAACATACACATGTCCTGGATAATGTCTTCCAAAAGTAAGACCTTACAAAATTCCTTCCCAATGTTTTTCTCAGGTTAACTGTACTTTGAATGACTACATGAGATGCACATAATAATTTGGATATGGAGGAGATAAATACACAAACTTGTGGAGTACCAACTTATCAAAAAAAGACTAAAATAAAGGCAAGAAGATTCAAGTTTAAGTCAAACTCCAAACCTGGCAACACTGCCGACATTAAATTGTGAGTATGGAGTCAGAGGTTTGATGAATTCTGGAGGTTTCTGGGCCAGCGTCACATTCAGCTGTCTGGCTAACTGCCTGGTCTCTTCCTCAGTTGCGCAAAAAAAAAAAAAAAAAAAAAAAGGTAGGAAACAATTTACACTCTGTGTTTACATCAGTGTTTCCCTAAGAAGGTTCACAACAGAAATACAAACTAAAATAAGCCACACTACGGGAAAAAAAGGACCCAAAAAGATAGGAAAAACCCAACCCACAAGGTCAAATTATAAAAAAAACAACAACAAAAAGAACAAAAAACAACAACAAAAAAAACAACAACCATCTTGCTTTCTTATTGCTACACAATTATTCAAACATCTCAACCAAATTTTCTTCATATGCAACTTAGTATAAATATATACACAAATATATAATATCATTTGATACCACTGGAATATTGTATAAAATAAAAATGAAAAGATGCAGCACAATGATATACACACACAGATTAAAAGGGACAAAAATGTCAATACTTCACTTGAGACTGAACAGATAAGGTAAAGTCAGCAAATACCTCAACTGATTTAAACAAATGATGAATGAAAAAAAGAAAAGAAATGAAAAATAATAAAAATAAAACTGATCTTATAACCAACAAATCCTTTTAAAATACCTATATGTAGAGTTTTGTCCATTTCTATTCATATTTGTTGTCTAAATGTGACTACAATATATTGTATTGTGACTGTCATATTATTTGTTTTTCTGTTTGTCTCAAGAAAAATGAAGTTAACATTTTCTGTCTCTCCCAATCTATTGTAAGAGTCTTGGTAAGACAGGGAAGGGAAAATGTGACTTTGAATACAGACACAGGGAAGCAGGGTCATGCAAGTATCATTGCATCCTACAGCAGGGTTTATTGGAACAGAAGAGCAGGTCACACTTAGTCATAGAGAAGTTTGAGAACGGATACTGACACATTAAAACATTGACTGAAAAATGTTTTAATGCTTTAGTTTTCTCCATATTCAAGATGGAAATCAGATATATTTGAGGTATATTTGACTATATAATAATAATAATATGCTATACGTCAAGAAATCTACTGATAGCTACATATTCAATACTGTATTAAAGGGCCAACTGAAAAGTGAGTGAACCGGTATATTCATTCCTTTTGATGCAACTCTTGTAATTCACCCATGACCCATTAGTATTTTATAGATGTTATGATGATTTCAGTCACAACGCAACTTTACACTGTATCAACTTAACATAGTAGTGTAGTGCATGGAAACTTCTATGACTTTCATTTTGACTTCTTTTGCTGGTAATTTAAATAATGGAATCATGGGGTTCTTTTTTTTTTTTTTTTCTTCCTTTTTTTTATTCAGAGAGAAGGGCTTCGCTTACCCTCTGGCCAACATTAACAGCCACAGCTGGATATATGAAATCTATGCAAATCAAGGTGATGGTTTCAAAGTCCATGAAGAATGATTTGATATTCTCAGCTGACAGAGATTCACTGTGTGTAAGATATTGGATGTCCGGCTAATGAGGCTATAGGGTACAGAATAGACCTTTTTTTTGGTTTGTTGTTGTTGTTGTTGTTGTTGTTGTTGTTCACAAATACTAACTGATTCCATATGTTTCAGACTCTCAATATCAGAATATTTTTGTAGAGGCAAACACACTTACACAACAAAGTAAATCTGAGCGATCATTATATAAAATCAAAGAATACAGTCAGAAACTGTATTCCTGAGGATCATTGGTCACAGCTCTCATTTGTTTTGTTTTTTGTTGTTGTTTTTTTTTTTTTGTTGGGTTTTTTTTTTTTTTGGAATGCCTAGATGGGGACTTTCAAAAGAGAAAATGTCCCAGTGCCTTGATCAAAATAAACAACATGGGATTTAGCACTTTATGTAAAAATGCTGTTTATGATCTCAAATCAATGTATGTCTTTTTAATTCTATTTTATCTTTGGTGGGATTTTCTTCTCGAAACGAGATAGGACTTGTGGTTCAGGATTTCCTAAATAATCAAACTGTATGCAGCCCTATTACTGAGTTATTATGAACATCTATCATAAAAACCCTAAACATTCCCAAATAACAATACAAAAGCCAAACACTTTCTGATAACTTACTGACAAGATGAACATATTACACTTCATGCACCAAAACCAGGTAAGGTTGTCAGGGAGAAGGAAGTCAGTTTGACATGCACACAGATCGAACAACAGCACAGGGAGTCACACAGGTCTTGTCCGTTGAGACAACTGGCCACGTTCGAGCTTTTCTGCCATGTTGGCTCCCCATGAAATAGCCGCAGGACGTTTAGGTCTCTCTTATCGACCTGGATGCTGTATACACTTGATCATGCTGCATGCTGTAACAAGCTTTTACATGAACATCTACATCCTATTCCTTGGTGGTTTACAATGCTACTCATTAAATGGAATGATTTGCTAGGAAAGGCCCATTATTTTATATGTTGACAGAATTATGACAATAATGATTACAATAGTATGATAAGGTATACCATTCAAAATATTAATATTTGATAAGTGACACACTGAAATTGTATTATATGGTATTAAACAAGCAAATGAAATTGTGAAATGAAATATACATGAAGAAAAATTAAAACAAGGAATTCATTTCTTTCTTCTTTTAAGTGTAAAATTACATTTGTCAAAATTGAAACACACCAACATGCACCTACACAGACATACATAAACCCACAAAGACCAAACACCCACAAAAACAAATGCAAACAGCCTTGAAAAAGGAATTTCTTTAAAATTTGTAAGCAATTTGAATATGCTTAGTGACAAGACTCTTAAATAGTTTACCAAAAGGAATGTAACACATGGAACAGGGAGAGTTACAAAAGTCTACTTTTTGGCCATGCAAATATTGTATAAAGTACATGATATGGATTAGAAAGGTATGGATTTGATTAGTAACAAGCATTGTCAATGGGGATACTGGCTGCAGTAAGATAAAAGCACAAGATCAGATTTCTTCATCACAATAAAAAGAAAGGAAGAGTAAGACAGAAAAAAAATCATAAAATTGATTTATCTTTCATCAACATTAAATTTTGGCCAGGCAAGGAATTGCCATCTTCTGTCACCTGCTTTGAAAGTGAGAACATATGGGTACTGAAGGAGATAGACAGCATGAGATCAAACAAATAAAGTAAAAAAGGTTTGAAGAAATGCAAATCTCATCATGCAAAACTGAAAACAGATGGCAAAAAGTTAGTTCAGAAGGATCTAAAATGCATGACCCAGCTGATTTCTTTGAAAATGTTCCTTGAGACTGCATCTGTAATCGTATTCTTAATGCATTAAGCATACACGTAAAATAAATTATGGTATCTGCATCTTCCAACTGTTTGACCAGAAAAAGAGACGGACTCGGGCAAGTCTACTCACGCTGGACGTAAAGCTCAGCCGAACACTCAGCAGTGCCAGCTTGGTTTTTGGCGCGGCATGTGATGAGTCCAGTGTTTTCAGGAAGGGCTTTATAGATTGTCAGCTGTGTCAGGCAATCCACGGTTTCAATCTGATTGAATTGGAATGAATTGCATGTTGAATCGGTTGTATTGGATTGAATGGAACAAAGCGAATTTGGAGTGAGTGATTTGAAGTGCATTGAATTTATTGTCGTCTTAGGTAAACATACAGCATGCAATATGAACTTTCTTTGATAAGGCAAAGGTGATATTTCAAAGAAAAATATGGTTGAAAACACAGAAATTAATACTTGGAAAGAGATTTTAGAAGAGTCTCTCTTTTCTATTCTTTTTTTTTTTTTCTTTTTAACAAAATTTACCTGCATCATTTTTACAAAACACATTTTAATTTTTTCCCAGCAACATTTGAACATTCCTAAAGTGAATCATAAATGAAATACTTAATTTTGATTGTAAACTTTATGATACATTTTTTAAGAATGACATTTTTGATAGATTCAATTTCATAAATATCATAAATTCTGATCCCTAATTTGAGTTCCAAGGTCAAAATTCAAATTGCCTTGTTTTTGCCTAATCCACCATGCAATGATGTTGTACAGGGTGAATACCTATACTGTAATTCCATTTCAATTTTGGTCTTCTCAAGAAGTCTACAAAAAGCTTGACAGAAACACAAGGATCAATGACCATATCTCACCTTGTTGTCTCTGGAATCGTGCAAGGTTTGAATTCCATTGCGAATCCAGGTAATTTCCGGTGTGGGATGACCGGAGAAGACAGCTTCGAACTTGGCTGGGTTACCCTCCGTCACCATAGTGTTGGCGATGGGCTTGATAAAGCTGGGCGGCTGGGCTAGGGCCTCTGGCTGGCTGGTTTCAGGTTCACTTTCCGTACCTGGAATTACAGGTTGGATTTAGAAATTACATATATAGTAAGCAAGACTCTATATTTCCTTGTCGACTTTTCAGGATCAAACATAAATACTGAAAGGTTTCTAACTGTAACTGCTATTCCTAAATTAAGATTTCTCAGTTCATTTTTTTTGTTTTTTGTTTTTTTTATTTTTGGAACATCTCAGTTGTAGCAATTTTGTCTTTCAGTCAAGTCCAAAGACAATTTATTCATAATATACTTAAGCTGTTATGGAATACAGCATTCAAGCATAATAAGTTGGCAAAGGTAAAGAAATAGCAGATCTCAAAATAGGAAATATTTGTTAGTGTCCATAAAAATTCTTACCGTGAACTCTGAGATAGGTAACACATGCCACCTCTCCTTCCCTGTTTCTAGCCACACACTTGTAAGTGCCAGCATCTTCTGGGAAGGCTTCCATGATGGTCAGAGAATGGACACCATCCATGGTGGAGTCCATACGGAAGTACTTGGAGGGCTTCACCAGCTGGTTGTTGCAGTACCAGGTGACAACCGGGTCTTAAAAAGATATACAGTGGTGAAAAAGTCAGACCAGATATTACGAAGATATACAACAGTGGTAAGGTTGGGCTGAATCCCATTAAGATATGCTGCAGAGGAATGCTCCGGCAGACATTCATGGACACTGTTATGCAGACAGGAGGAATATTTTGGGGTTGTTTTTTTTTCAAACTTTAAAACAGTATTAAGAACAAGATAATTTTTTTGCCTTTCCTTTCTTATGCCCAATGGCCTTCACAGGGACTTCGGGTTTCCATATTTTATTGCTAGTACTCTAAGAGGGGGATTGATGCCTAGCAACTCTTTTCGTCTCTAATTACTTTCTTTTTTTAACTTGAATTCAGTTCTTCTATAACTCTTCTAGTTTATGAGTCCCTTGTAACTGAAGTCATAAATGAAAGAACATAAGAAGGAATGAGAAATTAAAACCAGAATGTCTTTATTTATACATTAAATGAAAACCTCAATTCACTTATGCAGAGAACAAGAGAATATGCAAACTGTGTCAACACCCCAGCAAGTGATTTATTGATTAAACTACCAAAAAAATAACCAGGTTGAAATCTTAAGGAACTTCGTAAGATCAAAACTTACGAGGCTTTCCTCGGATGGCACACTCAAATCTGACGGGAGCTCCCTCCTCCACATCCACAGGTGTCGGCTCCTGGACAACATATGGTGCCTGGACAGCTGATTCCAGTGGAGGTTCTGCGTAAACTGGTTGAATTGGTTTCTCTGGTTCTGATGTAATAGAGTGTGGGAAAATATGTATATTCAATGTAATAAAAGTCACCAGTTTATAATAAAATGAGGCTGAATGTCCTATAAAAAAAAAGACACCATTAAAATTTTATTAGAGCTTGACACATAAGAATTTGAATTTGAAATTTATTTTTCAAATTTTGAACACCAAAAGTTATAAGTTAAAATGATGTTTAAAAGCTTAAACAATTTGTTTTCTATTTTTGCTATAAAATATTGTTGCAGGCCATGGTAATAGGATTCAAAATAGCGAGCTTTCACATAAAATGCCTTGCCAACATTTTTGGAATTCATAAGTCTGATGAGCATTTCATTTCAATAAAATTGTGTTTTATAGGAGTCCCATGACAAATCTTTAGATGGCTCCTATACTTATGCTTTAGACAGGCATCCGTTTATCAATAACAATACAAATCATCATACTTACTTTTAACAGTGAGACGGGCAGTGCAGGTTGCCTTGCCACCCTTGTTGATGGCCACACAAGCATAGACTCCAGCATCCTCTGGACGAACCTCATAGATGACAAGAGTATAAATATCTTCCTCCTGGATGAACTTCCATCTCGGAGATTCTGGTAGTGGCTTGCCGTTCTAATACAAAATAAAATAAGATTCACTGTAAATGTTAAAAGAAAGAATAGAATCTTCAAGATCTTACTGGGACTCAGAAACAGTTGCAAATACTTCTATCTATTTTCATACAGAAAAAATATACAAGCAGTTGACATCAACACAGATTATGTAAAAAATAAAACCAGCAGCAACAACCAAAGAAGAGCTGTCTGTCTCTCTCTGTCCATAGATAAAAATAACCGGAATTTAAAGCTTATAACGAAACCAAATGTTAAACAAACAAAAAGTGACAAGAAAAGTCATAAAATCCAAAACAAAAAGAAACCCCTATGTAAAAAGACAGTTATTTATTTTTAAATTACACTTAAGATCATTTACAATGCTTGATGCTGAACAGTTACTTGAAGAAAAATAACAAAACCTTACCTTCGTCCAGTGGACATCTGGCGAAGGCGTGGCTGTAATCTGGCAATCAAAGGTGACAGGCTCTCCAACAACAGCTGTGGTGTCTTGAGTCAGGCTGCGGAATTCTGGCGGAATCTCTTTTTCTGCCTCAGGTTGTTCTGATTGACAAGAGAGATTTTATATCAAGATTCATTACTTTCTGATGAAAAGGCAATGCTGAACATAAAAAGAAGCAAGTATGTCTGCAATTAAAATTTTGCAATTTCATTTTCAAAATTACATGAATGTTTTGTTCAGCTAGGATAAAATTGTTTTGAGACCCTAGAGCAATCAGGCAAAAGCAAATCGTTTCAAAACATGGCTGTCGTGAATAGACAGGTTATGCAATAGATTTTTATAGGGTTTTCTTATTTGGCCCATAAACAAGACAGTAATAAAGGAATGACTTACCATCAATGGTGAGTTTAGCTTTGCACTGCACCATGCCAAATTTGTTGTAAGCCTTCACAGTGAAAAGACCAGAATCTTCTGCAAACACTTCAGGAATGTGAAGAGAGCTGGTGGTCTCTGTGGTAGAGATCTGGAAATCTCTGGAAGGCTGGATCTCAAAGCCATCGCGATACCAGGTAATGACAGGAGGTGGAATTCCTTTGAACTGAACTTGAAGACTGCATGGTTCATGAAATGAAAAAATGTCATATTATGGAAGACTCTTACTTCATAAATTTTTCAGTAGGATGCATAATTATTTTGATTTTACTTGAATCGTGAATTGTTGGGTATGCCTGAAATAATGTGTATTTTTTATGAGTCTTTTAAACAAGCTCTCTTCTTATAATTTAGTTCCCATCTTTTTCAAAGAAGAAGAATAAAAAAAGACAACTCATTGACAAGGCACAATAATGAAAATAAATAAAAATATTTGTGCACTGTGACACACATTGAAGGATTTTGCAATCGCAAAGATATTCACACATACAAACACACACACACACAAGCTTGCTTTTCTACCATTAATTATCAAGGGCTTTTTTTCCAATACAGCAACTAATATACAACTCAAAACACTGGATGTCAACCATCTAAGGACAATCACCAGAAATAGAGACAAATGGAAAATCTTGTCAAGGGAAGTTATAAGAAGAGCTGAGGCAGCTAGGTCTGTGGAACAGCTCACGATAATACAGCATTGAGTCAGGCAGTAAGTCAAGTCACTATGCATGACAAAAAAACCTAACTTACGTTACAGAACTTGTTTCAAAGACATGGACTGGTCTAAGAGGCTTTGTGAACACTGGTGGTTCTCCGCGCTGCAAAGTGATCTGCTGCTCAACTACTTGTTTCTCCTGGCCAGGAGCAGTTTGCTCAATGGGCAAGATGCGTTCAACGTGAACTGGCTCGGAAACCACAGCTCCATCTTTGTGACGCAACTGGGTGTGGACACTGATGTATTGCTGTTCGGCCATTACAACTTCAGTGTCACGCTGAACCCTTACTCTGGTATCAGTTGCTGAATAGGCAAAAAAGAAAGAATGTAAGTGACAGGCTTGCATAATTTTTTTTAGATAAAAACATATCCATCAATCTCAAAGGAGAAATATAACACTTGTTATTTAAATTTTTCATTTAATTAAAGTCTTAAACATAATTTCTATTATGATGTAAAATTATCTTAATCAACATTGATAAATAAAAAAACATTCCGTTTGACAATCAACATTTATAAATAACAAACATTCCCTTAGACATATTTAAAATAAAATACCTGGTGGGTAACTGAAATAATAGATCTTTACACATACTAAAACACAACTAACTTTCCACATTGAAAACAAATTTTACTCTCATGAAACTCCTGACATTAGACCAATAATCACACTCACTTCTCTCCAACTGTCTGATTTCATAATCTGTTGATTTAGGCCTCATGAAGGGTCTATTCACATCTACATGGCGGAGTTCAATTGTTTCTCGCTTCTGAGCATCCATGGTAAACTCTCCTAAGATAAAAACCAATGGAAATCCTTTACAATGTGGTGAATGGATTTACTTGTTCGTTTCAAATATTCTTTTGCAAAAAAAAAAATGGATTCACTCGTTCATTTGAAATATTCTTTTAAATGAAGAATGGATTCACTTGTTCCTTTCAAGTATTCTTTTGAATAAAGAAAAAAAATAAATATATTTTGGCCACATAAAAAAAAAATCAAATCTTAGAGAGAATAAAAATTCAAAGCTTGAAGAGAACAAGCAAGCTATTTAATATGAAAAGTCATGAAAAAAAAGACATCTTGTTTATGGAAAAGAAGAAAGCAAAAAACAAAAAAAGACAGAGAGAAAAGAAAGAAAAACAAGCAAAAAGCAAAACAAAACAAAAGGCCTCAAAGACCAAGAAGAAAACAAGCTCCCAAAAAAAGAAACAACTTTAACAAAAAGCCCCTAAAATACAAAAAAAAAAACTATACAATAAAACCCAAAACAAAAAAATCTCAGACTTACCTTTATGAGCCTGCTTTAGTCTAGCTTTTGGATCCTCCTTCGGTGAGACACTGAGGGTTGTG
>JBCHJU010148621.1:0-10273 GCA_039654505.1 Plocamopherus imperialis | reverse complement strand
TTCTTCCATCCCCTTTCCCCACTACCCGCACCATCTGAGCGCCTGTCTCAGTAGGCTTCGGTACATCTGAGTACAGTTTACATTGATGCTCGGTTATAACGGCACTCGGATATAACGGCACTAAAACATTTATATTGTTTATCATGCATGCTATTCTTATAAAATTGTTGATCAGATCCTTCTTAAATTAGACCAATATCATTTTATTGTCTTATTCTTAGATTGACATACATGTACATTTATTAAGCTTGACTTGCAAGAGTAATCACTGTGATTACCTACAGATAGATTTGTAGTGTTACAAAATGCAAGCTGGTGTTTGAGTGATATCCCACAAGGGGTATGGAAAGCAAGTTCAGTGTTTGGCTTTCTGACAGGTTTTTAAGAAATATGTATGCTCCTTTTGTGTTTAAGTTATTTAAATGAAATTTTGACAGAAAAGAAACAGGAAAAAAAAGAAGAAAAGCAGCAAAATCAAACAAACCATTTTAATAATTATAAAAGTTTATGCAGAATGTTTACTTAATTGAAATGCATACTTGATGAGTGTGTCAGTTGACATGATATAAACCTAATTTTAATTGGTATTTTTGGCAAGATTATATTTATGTTTTACTCTTTCTCATCAGAGGCATTTGTTGTCTGTCAGAAGTACAATCCGCCGGAAGGCTATGTTCCAACTATGGCTAACCCTCTTTTGGATCATCACTATGGTGAGTGTGTCATGTCCCTTTGGGCCATTTGGTGTTTGCTTGCATTATGTCCTTTGTGAATAGAAAATTTCAAATTATTCAGTAATCACCACTGAGATGTATAAACACATGTATGATGTATTGTCTTTGGTGTGACCTGTTCCTTCTTCTTCCCTACAGACGTTGATTTCAACAGCCTGGAAGGCGTGAACCGAGTCATTGTTCCTTTCCTGGCTTGTGGAGATTTGAGTGGCTTGGATTCAGACATGACATATCCCTTGCAGGTACGACTCTCTCTCCATTCCATGGAGGTTTGTCTTGTTGTCTGCTGTCTGTTTTAATCATCTTATTTGCCTGTCTATAATCATATTACAACCTTATATATTACAACCTACATATGTAAAAGGGGGGACATTGGGCATAGTGGCAGTGGTAGTCGGACTACAGACAAAGAGGTCTTGGGTTTGAAACCACCAACAAGTGACTTATGTGTTTTATTTCTTAAGCAAGAAAATCTGTCTTCTGTGAAAATGGGTACAGCTTCAAGTGGAAAAGTATTTCCACAGTGGCACAGCAGTGGCTCACACCTGAAAGGTTGGTGGTTCAAATTCTGCAGGGACATTGTGATTTTACCCTTGAGTTAGTTATTTATACTAACTGCCTCAGTTTGTGATGCTGCACTGTGGCTGACGCTCTGGTTTCTGTCAAAAAACAAATGACAAATTTCCCTTTGGGGATGAACTGGTGGATTTTTTTTTCTGCAGTGAATTAGCATCCTATTCAGAAGGGAATCTGTCATGGTCTGTTTCATGTTATGGAAACTGGGATTAATTCTTGCCATGTGAGCTGAAATGCTGGAAAGGACTGGTTTTACAGCGTTGTTTCATTTTACTTTTTCTTCCAGCTGTCCAAGGACGAGGAGTACACCTATCTGGCTCCCACCCAGTCGCCAATCAACCCACCTTACAAAGAGGCCTGTCAGCTGAAGAAGGAGAACAAACTTAGCAAACAGACAGGCCTGGCGCATGACACGCGGATGGATACGGCGGATGACAGACATATGGACACAACAGATGTCAAGCAGACCCACCAAGTGGGTGCCAAAAATACAGAAATGGCAGTTGACAAACAGAAGAATGTGTCAAATGAGGAAGACCAGAAAAGCATCTTAGCGGAATCAGCATCCGGGGCATCATGACCTTGAAAATAAAAGCATATTTTAAAAGATTATCAAAAACTTGGTATTGTTTTGTTTTTTTCTTCAAGGCTTAAAGTTGAAGATTTCGAGATGGTCTGAAGTTGACACTTGCTGCTGGAGGCAGGAAAATCAAACCATACACTGTTACACAGTAGCATAATTATTAGTGCAGCTCTGCCTGAACATTCTTTCAAACTCCTCCTCCACCTCCTACTCCTCATTTTTCTCTGCCTCCTCCTCCTTCTCCTCATCCTCCTGCTCCACTACTTCCTTTACTTCCTCCACCTTCTTCCTCTTCTCTTTTTTGCTTCTTTTTCTTTTACTCCTCCTCCTCCTCCTCCTCCCCCTCCTCCTCCTTCTTCTTCTTCTTCTTCCTCTTTTTCTTTTTCTTCTGAATGGTTGAATTATCACTACAAAGAACTGAAAAAATAATGAAAATGGTAGTAATAATGAAAACAATAACAATGATAATATTAATAATAATACATGTAATAATAATCCAGTAGTTACCGCCTATTAGTCCGGTCCATGGGAAGCAGCAAAAACGGACTATTAGCCAGAACGGACTATTAGCCGGAACGGACTATTCACTGGTCAACGATCAGCTGACCACGCAACACATGTCGGGGGTCGATTTATTTATCTATCAACCCTTATCATCGGACGGGCATCCACCAGGACACACTTTGTTGATTGTCACCATGTGATTTTTTCAATTTTTTCATTCATTTTATTTATTTATTTATTTTGAGGCAATCTGAAATGCCTTCGGTCCAATGTCAACGGATACATGCAATGTGTAATCAGTGGTGACATAAAAGAGCAGACTACCCACATGATGGAACGTTTATCACGTCGTTGCGTAAGGCCCGGTCTGAACAACCAGATGCTTTGCACGCGTTCAAAGGTGTTGTTAACGAGGAGGAGAAGGTGACGGACAGTGTGTTTGCGATGACGTCTTCTTACATTTATACACACATCACCATACCTTTGCCAGACAGTGTACGTCGTTTTATTGCGGGGAGAGGACAAATGTCAAGGCCGTCTTTATAGTGTACCAAGATGGCCTTGCAATATGCCATTCACTCTTTGTCTTTGGGCCCATTCCACCTCAAAAAGTTGGAAAAATGTTGTTGGTAGATCTGGTGTGTTTGGATAAAAGCGGACTATTAGCCGGAATTCAGGAATTCTGAGCGGCCTATTAGAGGGGTTATTCATATAACAAAAAACTACGTTTCGTCCAAAAAGCGGACTAATAGGCGGAACGGACTATTAGCCGCAGGAGTAATAGGCGGTAACTACTGTATTACTATTATTATTATTATTATTATTATTATTACTATTATTATTATTATTATATTACTTTTATTATTATTATTTCAGTATGATTTATATTGAACATTGATAAAATGGCATTTAGTTTTGTTTACAATAGTTTTGTTTTCTTTTCAGGAAAAAACAAAACAATAAAAAACGAATTGACTTTGAAATTCATTTGTTGCTGTTTCATCAATATCCAGCGATTTCAGGTTGCTATATTTAGTAACATAAGCATTATTACCTTGATTGAGATCAAATTTTGTCTTCTCTTCACAGGTACTTGACCTGTCAAATTCTTTGTCCAACGCCAAAAATCGTTATGATGCCCTGAAAGAGCAGCTTGAGGAAGTCTCAAGTAATAACAGTGAGGTTTCCAAATACTGTGAGCAAATATCTGAGCTCGAAAGTCTTTGTAAAGAACTCAAGACTTCACAAGAGCAGTTGAAGTCAAACAAATGCTCTTTAGAAGAAGATCTGTCCAAGAGTGCAGATGCCAGAAAAGAGTTGGAAAATTCCCTTGAAGAGTTGAAGAGATCTTTGGAAGAGACACAGGCTTCTTTGTTATCCGTAAATAAAAACTGTGAGACTCTTGAGGGAGAGAAAGCCTGTTTGAGTCAACAGGTTGAAAGTTTGGCAGAAGAGAAAATGAAAATAACTGAAAGTCTTTCAGACGTTCAAACAGAGCTAAAAAATCATGATAGCCAATCGTCCTCTCTAAAGGAACAAGCTGCCAATCTAGAAGAGATGCTTAATGAAAAAGAGGCCGTTTTAAAATCTCAGACAGAAGAATTTGACAAGTGCTTTCAAGAGAAGGAAGCCTTGTCCAAGTCACATTCCGAACTCGAGTTGAAATATAAAGAACTTGAAGAAACACAAGAGAGTCAGTTAAAATCCAATCAAGATATATTGGAAGAAATGAAAGACCTGAAGGACAAGGCCGAAGAGGGCAGCAGAGAGATGGAGGTGCTGAAGCAGAGGCTGGCCTTGGTGGAAGAAGAAAACTCGACTATGAGAAACAGCAGCAGTCAGGCAGAGAATGCAAACTCGGACCTTCTGAACCAGATGCACGAGAAAAACGATGAAATTTCATCACTGAAGGAAACTGTCTCGAAGACCGAATCGTTCCTTGCCAAGGAAAAGGAGGAAAATGACTCTTTGAAAAGGGAATTGGAGGATTTGAAATCTGGCAATGAAAGCTTGAGGTCTGGGATAGAGGAATCCGAGAAAAGCAAAGAGGAGCTCAGAGTGAAGTTAATGGAAGCCGAAAAATTCAGAGACGAGTATACGAGAAAAACGGAAGAAGCCGAGCGAATGGTGAAAGAGATGGTGTCTAGCTTGAAGTCAGCGGAGGAAAGTCAAACAGATTTGGCATCCAGACTCACAGCAGCAGAAGCAAGAGATGGGGAATCGTCTGAGAGATGCCGACAGCTTGAGAGTCAAGTGCAAGATTTGATGACAAAGATGAAGCAGGATGAAACATGCGGCCTAGAAACAGCTGAAAAGTTGAAAAATGCTGAGAGCGAAAATTGCAGACTTGCGTCCTTGATTGACGAGTCGAAGACGGATATGGACGATATGAGGAATAGCCTGAAGGCGTTAGAAGAACAAAAGAAAGCCTTGGATGAAAAGCATGCCGAGCTGGAGAAGAGATTTTCTGAATTAGGAGCAGAGCTAAGCTGTTCCAAGGAGGAATGTGTTTCCTTACGAGCCCAGTTGGCCTTACGAGCCCAGAGTGAAGCCAAGAAAGTTGAAGAGGCCAGTCAGAAAAATGAAGAGGTGAGTTTTCTGTTTTCATTATCACTCCTAGATTTATACAGGCATAATTAAATAGATCTTGACAATTTCAATAGGCCCCATTGAGAATGAATTCAAGCACAGAAGTAAGAACTTTTGAAAAATTTATCAGAAAAATAAAAAAAAAGAAAAATTTTGAGTCCACTGAGACTTGAACCCGGGACAATGGCACCAAATTGCCTTACCTAAAGAAGAAGAGTGTTCTTACCGAGCAAGCAAATACACTCCCTAAATTAGTGGTGAGGTGATTCGGTGCCATTGAGAATGATTGCAAAGAGGGAAGAATTTTTTATTTGTTAGAGAAACAAGAAAGAAAAATTTGAGTCCACAGAAATTTTAACCTCTGACAGTGTTGCAAAAAGTTCTTCCCTCTGTGTTTGTAAACATTCTCATTGAAATACTACATCCGTTGTGTCAGGTCTATTTCCTTGTGCTTTTATAAAGCTCCCCCTGCCTGAAACTTGTTTCTAGGTTTATACTATATACAAGTTTGAGGCAGGGGAAGTGTTAACTTAACAAGAGTATAGTGACAAGAACTTGCACGTAATGCATTAGATCGAGAGTTTCAGTAAGACTAATAGAGTATAGACAAGTTGATAAGAAAACCAATACACTTGGAGACGTTGAACTTTTAAGGATTTTTAAGGTAAATTTGTCATTCCTTGTCTAGTCCAGCCTCGCCATCCTCAACAGAGAATAGTCAAATAAACCTGAAATTTATTCACAAATGCTTACGGACATGTTTGTCTGTTTCCAACTCATTCTTAATGCCACATATTCTAGAAGCAGGGACTCTGTTGAGAATGTTGTTAAGAAACAAAATTGTGTTCAAAATTGATTAGCTTGGAACATGTAACATTTCTTTTGATTGTTGCAGAAGATGCTAAGTCTATGTTAGTGTTTGTTATTTTTCAATTGTTTTTTGTTGTTGTTTTTTTATGCATATGTACTCCAATCAAACCTAAATGAGCGGAAATAGATTTTAAAAGTAGTTATTAGCTAACTAGAAACTATCATACTCAGTGAAAAAAATATATACTGTCATAAGAGTAAATTGTCCATGTAATCTCTCACAAGCTGTTTGAATTGTGCCTTTGAGAGAAGAATGACTCGTAAGGCCTTTTCACCCTCCTTTTCTTGGTATTCATACTCTTGTTTGTTTTTTTTTCTTTCTTTCTTCATTTTCAGGGCAGTTCAGAAATTGCCAGTCTCAAGCAGCAAATGAAAGAGAAAGATGACATGAACACCAAGCTGAAACAGATTGTAATCAAAACCAAAAAGGAACTCGGGGAAAAGAATAACCAGGTGATTAACATGTCTGGCATCATAGTCTTGTTGGTAGGCTCTCACACTGAAGGCTGCTAGGTCCCAGGTTTGATTCCCAACTAGGACATGTGTGACATTGAGCTCTCCAGAAAAGCTCCTTGTGCATATTTCCTCACTTCATTCTTGTGTAATATTGGAACACATGACAAAGGTAGCACAATGAAATAGATCTGAAACGATAGATCTAGTCTATACAATTTCAATAGGCCCCATTGAGAATGATTACAAACACAATGAAATAGATCTTGCACACGAGATTACAACACAATGAAATAGACCTGGCACAATAGATTTAGACAATTTCAATATGACCCATTGAGAATGATTACAAACACAATGAAATATATTTGACAAGATAGATTTAGACAATTTCAATATGCCCCATTGAGAATGATTACAAACACAATGAAATAGATCTGGCACGATAGATTTAGACAATTTCAATTGGTACCATTAAGAATGATTACAAACTCAGAGGTAGGAATGTTGCCTTTGTAAGAAAAAATGATAGTTCTACTGACGACTGAACCCGGGGCATTGGCGCCGAGTGGCCTCACTTAGAAGGGAAGAGCATTCTTATTGACAGAGCCTAATCTTTACAATTCACGAGAATGGGATGGGTTGTTGAGAACACTCTTCAGAAAATTTGTAGTTATATATGTTTATAGAACAACTCCAAGGATATGATAAATGTACTGTTATTCAATAAAAATCTATCTTATAATTTCATTTTCATCACAATATTTATTTTTTTTAACCACCTAAGTTTTTTTTGTATATGTTGCACATTAATTTAAAAAAAGTATTTAATTTAACTCTTTTAACTCGCTCTCCTTTTCCTCATTTTAGCTTGAGGCAAGCCTGAAGGAAATAAGCCAACTGCGTAAAGTGCGAGATGAGATGGTGGAGGAAAGCAAAAGTTTGCAGCTGAAGATGGACACCTCTGCAGTGGGCCTGTCCCAGCTGAGTGCCCTGCAAGACAATTACACTGTGAGTTTCAGGTTCTTCAAAACAGTTTTCTAAGGATCTGTACATTATTGAGCTTTTTATATAGCTCATTATCCACTTAATATGCCGAAAGCGCTTTACAAGGGGTCCACAACCAACAGCAACACATAACATGAAGGACGAGACAAGCTGCCTGTTAGGCGCTAGTACAATTTTTCAGAGACAACGCTGTTAAGAGCCAGGTACTCATTTTACACCTGAGTATGGTGAGAAAATGTGTGTAAAGAGCCTTTTCCAAGGACTCTACATCGCGCCTGTGACCGGTATTCGAACCTCTGACCTCTCAGTCCGAAGCCCAAGTGTCTACCACTAGATCGCGACGCCACTATAAAGTAAAGTGAAACTTAAAATTGTGTTGACAACAACAAGAACATAGAAAAGAAAGAATTTATCAATGAAAAAACCCATCGAGAACTACTTTTTATTTGTCTGCTTGTTCAGAAAATCCAAGCTAGCATGGACGCTCTTCAGGATGATCTGGACAGGGAGCGAGAAGCTGGTAAGACGGCCAAGAAAGACGTGGAACAGCTGGTGTCTCAGTTGGCAGAGGTGAAGGGTCAACTAGCCACGGAAAAGGAGGAGCATGACAAACTTCTCAAGACGATGGAGTCACTGAAGAATGACCTGAAGGTTGGTTGTGCTTGGACTCTCAGTACTCGCTGATTTACTCAATTCTTCCTCGTCATGTTTTATTGTTGTACATATATATATATTTCTCCCAGGGGAGTTTTGACAATGATGAGTCTTCTTGATCCACTGTCATATTGTCATTGTCTAAGTATGCGATGTCGATCATGGATTTGATCTTTTTAGTGGTTTTTAGTGGGTGTTTTTGTATGTTGGTTTGCTTTTGATTTTAAAACATTTATAAGTTTTCAAAATCTAATTTAATTCGGTTTTTGTACTTTCGTTTTTATTTTGCTGTTTTTTCTCTTAACATTTTATTTCATTTTCTTAGAATATTTCCTTCATCACCTATTGACTCGGTTCGATACACATATTATAGCAACTCTTGTGATAATTTCTCTCTCTCTCTCTATTTGTGTCCAACAGACAAAGGAGACTTCTGCAGAAGAAAATCGAATGAAGCAGAGAGCAGCTGATGCTGAGATGGTAGCAGTTCGGCTTCAGCTGGAAGAGATGATGAAAGAAAAACAAAGTGTAGGTTTAGATGAACACAACTGCTTGAATTATTGCTTGAATTATTGCTTTGCCATTTGTATTCATATTTCCCTAATACACTCTGATTGTGGAATGAACTCCCAACCAATATAAAATACAGTAGAGATACAGACGATTTTAAGCAGAAACTAAAATGTTCAACACTAGCATCAAAATACTAGAAAGAATTGCCTTATGCGCATTGACCAGAATACTCAGCTAGCTTGAGTTTGTCAGCTATTTTGAAGACTAATAATATTTAGTTTTTCAGTGCAGAGACTTGACACATTTGAACGAAATCAGATTTCTATACTTGAGTGTGGGTTGTTTTTTTTTTCTTGTAAAAAAAAAAAATGGCAAGAAATATAAAGATCATTTGATTTCCAATCTTGATGTTTTTAAAATGTTTCTTATCAGAATCTTCGGGACACTGCCTTGAGACTAAAATTAAGTTCGTCTTGGTGGGAGTGTGTACTATGACTATGAGCGAGGGGGCATTATTCCTGAATATAAAGGGATAGAACATTCAAAAGTAATTTCAAAAACTATATAAATGTTCCCCGTACTTCCACATATTTTAGTGAAAAAACTTTTTCTATGAGTGCTCCTATTTTATGGAATGACGATGAGCGCTGTACACACCCCTTTCAATTGACATTTCCAAGAAAAAATTGAAGTTCTTTCTTTTTGGAAGAGCTTATTTTAAGTTAAACATTAGTTTTTAAATATTTGAATATAATTGATATAAAGACTGTTTAGTATTAACCAGTCTCTACTATTTAAGCGATTCAATGCTTCCTTTTGAATTTTATTTTACATCCTACTTTTTAATGTAAGGCGCTCTGAGCTCCCTTCATCTGGGAGGTAGGACGCCCTATAAATCTAAATCATTATTATTATATAATTATACTGTCCAAAAACAAACAAACGTATAACATATTATTGAACAGTCTCCCTTCAAAAGGCAATAAATGAACTGTTCTCCTTGAAACAGATCAACAGAATCACAAAATCAAAGTTACATCAATAATTTATTGTCAATTAAGTGAAAGCTGAGAAAATGACGGCAAATAAGGAGAGCAGTTCATTTTTTGCCTTTTGAAGAGAGACAAGTTCAATAATATATTATAATGTATTATGCGTTTCTTTTTTTTTGGAGAGTGTATTAGTTTACATATCTTATTAAGGTAAACATAAATAATCTCTCTCTATCTTTGACAGGCTGACCAGAAACTGATGGAGGCCGAGTCAAAATGGAAGGTGAAAGAGGAGGAGCACAAAGGTCAAATATCTAAAATGGAGGGAAAGCTGAGGGAGGTTGAGAACCAACTTTCATCAGCTCAACAGGTCCTTGATAAGATAAGATGAGATAAAATCACTTTATTTTCCAATCACGGAAATTTGACATGCTTTACATTTTTAAAGTCAATGGAACATAATGTAAACAATTGAAGATAATATTTACACGAGCAAATAGATCGATTATTAAAGCTAAAAATATTTATAGAGATAGAAGGGCATGATATGAGAAGATTGCAAATGATTGGGTATAAAGAGTTGTTTTTTGTCCTGGGTTTGTCCTGGGTCTTTTTTTCTTTTTTTTTTTTCTTCTTTTTTTTTTTTGTTTTTTTTGTTTGACATAGTTGCAACTTTGTGCTATCATATGTGGTAAATCGATTTACTGCCAACAGAAACATTATTACAGAGCTGCCTAAGTTACGCATTTTGCGTATTTTGTCCCGCACGACCGTCGAAAAATACGCAATACGCACGG
>JBCHJU010148510.1:0-10278 GCA_039654505.1 Plocamopherus imperialis | reverse complement strand
TCTCTCTCTCTCTCTCTCTCTCTCTCTCTCTCTCTCTCTCTCTCTCTCTCTCTCTCTCTCTCTCTCTCACTCTGTCCCCTCCCTCTCTATCTCTCTTTTCTGCATTAGCTCTTGTAATTTTCACACTTTTCTTCCTATTCTTCTTTGACTTTAGTTCAATTGTTTCTTTGTTTTTGTTTTCTTTCTGCTGCTGCTGCTGTTGTTGTTGCTGTTATGTTTTGTATTTAGGACAATGTGATGAGCGACATGTGGATGTGTGGGAGGGATGGAGGAGGAAGTTTTTCATTCATTTCTTTGTTAAAATTTGGTGTGATGTGGCTACGAGGTTACAGATTTGCATCAAAGGAGAGTTTATTTCATGCAGACAGTGACCTACATTGGCCAAAATCTCCTCCTCGGCCGCCTGTAGTTTGGATAGCTCTTCCTTGTATTTCACCTCTGCCACCCGCAACAGTTCCAACTCAGAAAGGACAGCTGCTGCCTCGTCTAATTTGGCCTGATCCTCCTCTTTACGTGCAACCAAATCCTGAGTAGAACAAGGTGAATTAATTAGTATTATCATTACTACTTCTACAACTACTGCCACTCTTATCATTATCAAAATCTGCTATTATTATTATTTATTATTGTTATTATCATTATAATTATTATAATATTATATTATTTCATTATTAGTATGGACATATTCGTTGATTTTTTAATCAACATAACAGTATCAAAGGCACTTACATTTATAATGTGTTCAAATCATACATTTCAAATAAATTATACTTAACTTGTGATAACTGGTACTTGCATTCATGTTACTACTATATACTGACTTTTCGTAAAGGATCATATTATTACTGTAGTTACCGTTTATTAGTCCGGTCCATGGGAAGCAGCAAAAACAGACTACAGTAGTTTAGGCCTAATTGGACCCCGGCTAAATGGACATTTCACCTTCATGGATGTTTTTTCAGTGAAACATTTTTTTTATTATCAAAATCACCCCTCTAATTGGACGATCCAAAATCAAAGTTTCGGCTAACTGGACATTTAGATTCCGAAAAAATGGTTTGACCATCAACATTCAAATTTATTCAAGGGCCATAAAGAAACCAACTTTGCATGTAAATAGGCTATTGTGCTCCAAGGTGCTTAGCGTAGGGAAAGGGGGGCATGGCAATGGTTTACTGGTGGGTGCTGGTCAAGGTGTGAACATGGACCTAGGGTGTCAAAAACTGCATGATGGCTCTCAAGCATGCATGTGCAATGCACTGCCAAGGCCTATGCCATGACATAGTTGTTGGCCAATCATATCTCAACCCAGCATTTAAGTGACCACCCTCTCGACCCATCTGTCTCGCGCTTGACATGTTGTATGTTGGAATAAAAAAAAAGTAGTCCTTTCAAGCCTTTTGGCTTATAGGCCCGGAGCTTATCCCGGTTTCTGTAGCATGAAGCGGACAGTGACAGATTTGATCAATCACTTTCTGAATAGGATGCCAGTCTATTGCTGAATACTTTCCCAGCTGAAGCTGTACTCATTTTCACCTGAGTCGAGTGAAGCAACAGGGGTAAATTATCTTGCTTTAGGAAAAAACGGATTTCTCTACGGCAGTTTGAACCCGTGACCTCTCGGTCCGAAGCCCAACGCTGTGTCCGCAGAGCCACTACACCCCCCATGTTGGACCAAGCCTACGTAACAATACGGCCGTCCCTATGATTGGTCATTGAGACAATGATTTTCTATTTCACTTTGCTTGGTTGTCTGCCCGGTGTATTGTTTGTTTGAAAAGAAAACTAGGTAAGGGAAGGCAACTCCCTCTTTTTAAGAAATACAACTCATTGTGGCTAACTGACGTTTCTCTTAACTGGACATTTCGCCTTATTGGACGTTTTTGCTGTTTCCGGACGACCGTCCAATTAGGCAGTAACTACTGTATTAGCCGGAACGGACTATTTACTGGTCGTCACTTAGCTGACCACGCAACACATGTTGGGGATCAATATATTCGTCTATCTACACTTATCATCAGACGTGCGTCGACCAGCACACGCTCTGTTAATTGTCATCTGATTTTTTTTTCAATTTTGTTATAGACAATCTAAAAAGTCTGGGGTTGAATGCCATGGATACATGGGATGCCTAATCAGTGCCGACTTAAAAGAGATAACAACGGACTACCTCCACAATGGAATGGTTATCAGTTCGTTGTTTAAGGCCCGGTCTGGATGACCAGATGCTTTCCACGCGTTCAAAGGAATTGTTAACGAGGAAGAGAAGGAGACACGTGATTGGCTAAGACTACAGCAGTCGGACCATAGGTGAGGGACAGTGTGTTTGCGATGATGTCTTATTACATGTATACATACCACCAGGCCTATGCCACACAATGTACGGTGCTTCTTTGCGGGGAGAGGACAAAAGGTAAGGCCGTCTTTAAAGCACACCAAGATGGCATTGCAATATGCCATTCACTTTTTGAATTTGGGCCCATTCCGCCTCATATAATGGGGTAAATGTTGTTGGTAGATCTGGTGTGTCTGGATAAAACCGGACTATTAGCCAAAACTCAGGATTTCTGAACAGCCCATTTGAGAGGTTATTTATATAGCAAAAAATAATGTTTCATCCAAAAAGCGGACTATTAGGCGGAATGGACTATTAGGCGGAGGACTAATAGATCGTAACTACTGTATTACAATTCATTCTACCAAGTAAGGTTGAAACTTAACAACAATGTGAAAGAAAAATTATGAACAATTTGAGAAATAAATGCTATCCTCTAAAACTCACATTCTTCAGTTGCGCCAAGGAGGTTTCAAGCTCGTCTATTTTTCTTTTCTCAATTTCCACACAGCTTTCCCTCTTCTCTGTCTCAGCCGCTTTGATATCATCAATAGCTCTGTTTAACTTCTCTTCGCCTGAAATGGCAAGCACATTACAATAAAATAAAAATCATATAGCAGGATGACACAGCTATTCAATGCCTAAATAATCAATACTTTTGAATATTTAGAAAGTAAGAAACTCTACATGAGAATGAAAAGATCAATGTCTGGAATGAACCCTACCAGAGATATTCCTTCATGAGAGTGGAGAAATCCATATCTAGGATGAATCCTATCAGGGATATTCCATCATGTAACCATATATGAGAGTGAGATGCAACCAACAAAGCCATTTCTTCTCTTCAATAAATCCTGAGAATATTTTTTCTTTGCCAGTTATGAAAGAAAACAGATGAAAAGCAGGTAAGACCAGGTGAATGTGACTGTAAAATCAAAATTTAAAAGTTCTCATGAGTCTCATTTCCAGAAATGCTTATTGTCTACCTTCAAGTTTGGCTTTCTCAACTGCGTCAGTGAGCTTGTTGTTCATCTCCACTGTTAATGCCTCAAGTTTGTGAGCCATTTCCAGCTTGTGATCTTCCTCCATCTGAGCGATATTTGCCTCCAGACGAGTCTTTTCGGATAAGGATGATTCCCACTTGGCGAAGAGAAGTTCAATATGCTTGGAGGGTGCTGAAAATGGAGGTTTAAAGGCAAGAATAACGGTATTGACAACTGATGTTCTATTAGCTAAATTCCTGCAACATGAAATGTTACTTTGAAGCAGAGCCAAAACAACACCAAAACATCAGACGTAAAGAATCATATCTTCAGTGCAGACATAAAAAGGTAAATCAAAAAGAAATACGTACAAAGAGACATGATGACAGGTTAGATCACCTAATTGAAAGAAGTATTGTTATTCAGGAAGAGAGATAAGTAAAACAGGAACAGTGGGAAGAGTTTGGTAAAAAGAAAAAAAAAATCCAAGAAAGCCGCCACAAAAACCAAAAGTTGTTTTGGAGAACAATGAAAAGCATGAGAAAGACTAAAACATGTCTAGTCTGACAAATTGAGAACACAATGGAGAGAACAGAAAAGGAAGGTGATGAAATTTAGAAACATGGAGGAAGTATTCTCAGAAATCACATAATCCCTCTAGATCATAATTTATGAAACAAGAAGTACAAGACAGTTGAAAAGGAAAGTCAAACAAAGTTGAGAGATCTGAAGGCAGAGACATTTCAATGGAGGAGATCCAAATGGCTATCAGAAAAATTAAGGTAGGAAAGTTGCAAGGAGCATAAGAGATTAAATATATTCAGAAATGATTAAAAACCAAGGAAGAGAGGCAGACAAAGTACAGCATGCAATTTGCCAACAAGCATAGAAATTCAGACTAAAAGGCTACGACCAAATTGAAGTAAGTGCTAGATGACTAGAGGAAAGCAACAATAATACAAGTACTAATATGCAAGAAAGGACCACCAATGGAATGCTCAAACTGTAGAGGAATATAATTGCTAAGTGAACTTGGAAAAATTTATGCTATGATTCTAGTCACGAGGCTGAGGAAAAATGTTAAGGACCAGATTGAAGGGCAGCAGAGGAGGTCCAAGCCAGAAAGAAATATGCAAGATAACATATTTACAACTAGGCAAATAACAGAAAAATTCCTTAAAAGAGGTTTTGACTTGCACCTTTATTGATCTCAAAAAGGCTCTTGATACTATAAGGAGGAATGAAACGTAGCATTCTCCAGAATGGCAAAATGAGATAGAAACTGTTTTGAGTTTTTACAATAAACAAACATGTGCTCTGAGAGTTGCTGGGAATTTATATAAAGAGTTTGAAATAGTTATAGGGGTCAGACAGGGTTGTTTCCTATTATTGTTAAAATCAAAAATACATTACCATCATTTGAAACTTTAACGTTCACACCACACTTCTGCAAGGCATTTTCTGTATCAGTCTGCCAATCTGATTCCGCTTCCAGAATCTCCAAGACCAGGTCACGAATCCAGGCTAAACTGGCTTCTGGTGTGAGGGACTGTATGAGAGTGATTTCTTGTTTCAAGTTAGCACTCACTCTGCCACCCTCTTTCAAGCGTTCCTGTAAAAAACAACAACAAAAACAATATAAAAAAACCACAAAAAACTGAATAATTAAAAGTATATGACTGTTACAATTACATTATCTAAAGAAAAAATTCTTCTGTCATAAGCAATTCACTGAGGATACCTTTAAGGAAAAAAAAGCAAACCCACATGAAAAATTGATCTCATGAAAAGAAACAAAAACAACCAGCAGAACTATCTTTTGTTGTAGTTAAAAAGCAACAGTATATTCATTGACATTTTCCCCATTTATATTTATATATATACATAGAAAAAACAAAAGACTGAACATGCTGTATAAAATTAAAAACAAGATGATTGCCATGGAAAACCAAGACTTGAAAACACAAACAAGAATGTCATGAATTTCAGTCCAATCTCAAAAATGTTTCATTCCAATCTCAACAACTAGGGATTATAGGAAATATTTATTCTTTCTGAAAACAATAACAAAGTGGAATTGCTTGCCAATAATGACAATGTCAGCACCCACACTAGGTTCGTTAGAAAAACAGCTACCACACTAATTGAAACTATGCTGTACATAGTGAACTTTGAAATTGAACGTCAGAATCCTCATTAGAGAAGGACATGAATAGGCAGATGCAGATGTATGTGTGATTTTATTGTTGCTTTTCCTCACATTTGGTACCCCATTAAAATATGGCAGTATTTGTACATTTACAAATGATCCTTTCTTTATTCCTCCTCCTGTAATATTTCATTTTGTTATTGTTATTGTTTTTGTTGTGTTTTTCTTTCACAACTATTTAGCTGAATTGTATGAAGCAATTATTAAACTTATTAAACGTAAAAGACATAAATTTAAGAAATACTTTCCATTTACCTTTCCACATGTCCAAATGCACAACATAAACCAGATTAATGACTTACACACAAAAACAAAATGTGCTTATAAGATTAAAAACTGTATGGGGGAAAAGCCCATTTTGTTCATGAAGTGCGAAACTGCATGGACTTTCAAAAAGAGAAAAAAAAATCTTAACGTCCTGTGCCATTTAATGATTGCACCTAAGACTCACCAGACTGGGTGTCAACATGTCCTTCAGCTTGGATGCTTGACCCAACAGCTCATCTTTCCCAGCCATTGCAACCTTCACCTCTGACTCAAGTTCCTTGACCCTTGCCACCAACTTTGCCTTTTCCTCCATCAAGGCCTTGAGACATTCCAAAAGTTCATCATCTGACATTTCCTTTTCTGGCGCCTTTGCTCCTGGCGCTGAGAAAGTTACTTGGATGATTCTGCTTCTGAATCTCTCAATCTGCCAAAGTAAAATGTTTGTTTTAAAACTAAAATCTGAGTATCATATTTTTTTTTCAGATATGACTTATTGCCTGTCACTGTCGGGGTCGTCAGACTTCGCAGCTTCGGCCATTCTCTGAATCTCTCTGCTGAGGGCAAACCATTCTTCTCTGTTTTGTGCAATGTTTCTGATTTGTTCTAGTTCTGTCAATGATGTTAGTTGCATTTGATGGTTCTTGAGTGCCTTTAGATCGTTGTTTAATGTTATTGGGAGCACTCCCAAATTTTCAATATATGTTTAACAATATTGACTGAGTCATCCAGGCATATTGCTAATTGAGATGTTGTCAAAAGAAAGAGAGCTTTTAAAAACTTATGCATCATGTATATCCACTAAATAAGGCTCTGTCTTAGTGCTATGCGGAGAATATCCATCCAAAAACTGTTAAAACTTCGAAAGCAGCCACTATTTCACAGGATTACTGAAAAGATCATCTAATGCAATAGGCAGGTACTCATTGTACATGTATTCAATGCTCCACAAGTTACACCATTTAAACCTAGACCAACAAGCAGATAGAGAGTCTCTACCTATTAGGCCACAATGTCCCAAAGATATATTTTAGTATTGATCTAATCCATCTACCAATTAGAATGCAATATCCGGAAGATGTGTTAATATAATCTAGCCATCAATTAAACGGCTATGAATTATTACATCTTAAAGTATAATGATACAGTTAAACAAGCACTTGGGATGCATGAAAAGTATGCATGCTAAAACTCTCAGGTAAAAGCAATACAATGAAGTAAAAACAATTTGTATGGAAAAACAAAACATTCAGTCAGGAAAACAACCGCATTTTCAAATGCTCAAATGTATTGACAACTAGGGAAGATTGTACTCTCTGCTCACCCTTTTGTTAGATTGCTCTAGGTCAACCCTGACGACTCTCTCAGATCTTTGAACATCTAAGACTTGAGTCTTGGCTGTACTCAGCTCATTTTCAAGCTTGCTTCGACTCTCTAAATCTGAAATTCTCTCAGCCTTAGATTTTTCAAGTTCGTCTCTCAAAGACGCAACCAGGTCCAGTTGCTCTTGAATTTTACTCTCTGAAGTCTTAAATTTCTGCAATGAAATGATGAACAGCATATAAAAAGTGAAACAACAAAATTAATAGCCTATCCTATTTTGGAGTTGTACCTTTTCTTTTTTATTTAAGTAAATACAATCAATTCTGAAAAGTAAAAGTATATACCTAGTCATGATATTTACATGATAAACATCTATCAGTGCTTGTAAGCGGTCTTACATCTTTTTTTCTTTTCTTTATCTTTTTGGCATTTTAACAACACAGTGATGCATCACCCTAATCACATCAAAAACCACATGTGTGAACAAATGTACGCTGCATTTTTTACAAGAGTAGATCAAGTCGTGCATGCCACTATTTTAAATTAAGAATTTTATGATTATATCCAATTAAAATGAACAAATATATGATGATGATGATGATGATGATGATGATGATGATGATGATGATGATGATGATGATGATAGTGATGATGATGTTGATGATGGTGATGACGACAACAACAATGGCGACAACGGTGATGAGGATGACAATGTCGATGATGATGAAGATGTTGATATTGATGATGTTAATGACAATGTTGACGAATATTGAGAATTAACCCTCAAAAAATTATTACCCATCAAATTACTCCTAACATTTATGACAATGGCCTAATAATGAGAGGGAAAATAAAACCGAGTCACACCTGTCTGAGACTGACTAGCTCTTTCTCCCTGGCACTGTTCTCCTCAGCTTGTTTGGCTGCATTCTCTTTACTCTTCTGCTTATGGCCGAAGGAGGAATAGTTTAGATACAATGGGGGAAATGAAAACAGAAAACAAGTCAGTTTCACAAAGTCAAAAAAGATTTATTATATATTAAATACACACACACACATATTATATGTATTTACTAGCAGGGCTCACAGCTTTGCCCGTGTTTGCTAAAAAACCCACAGATATAATATTTAATTATAATTTAAGTAAGTAAGTTTAGAGGCCTTCTTTTAGTTTGATAGCTATATCTAGATTTTTATATAAATCAAGTGCAGAATTAGATATATTACTAAAATTGTAGATCTACTAAATGTCCTGAGTACATGTCTAGGCCTAGATTCTTTCTAGAGATCTAAACTAAATCTGGATATTATTGTGATATTGATATTTGTTGCTAGAGACGCCTGTAGAGGGAGAACAGTATCGATACTAATACTAAGCTTTCTATTAAAAATAATGAATATGCTGGAAGGAAAACGAAACAACCGGAGTAAAATACAGGTATTAGTGAGCAATTGAAAGTTTGATTTTTTTTTTAATGCACGCTTTATTAAAACAATTTTTTGTAAAGAAACTTCATCTTCCTAATATATATATTAATTGTCAATGGACAGTGCATTCACTCCCTGGATTCCCTTCTTTGCATATACAGAGTCACTAGCAAGGGCGCTATGAGGCACAGTGGCTCAATAGATAGAGCGTTGGGCTTGAGACCAAGGGGTCTTGGGTTCAATTTCTGCCAACGACCGTTGTGTTTTTTCCTTAAGCAAGAAAATTTACTCCAATTGCCTCACCCTACCCAGGTGCCAAAGGGGTACCTGGCAATAGGCTGGTAAATGTCGCGCCAAATGGGCTGCGTTTTACCGTATGTTCCCCGTGGAGCATGCCTGCTGGGGGAATAAATGTATTGTAAAGCCCTTTGAGGCTTCGGCAAAAAGCGCTATATAAATGCAATATTTATTTTTTTTTACTTCGGTCTGCCTGGCTATCGCTCCCAGCGACGATATTCCATCTCAGCAATTTCTAACCCCTCAACGTTCTTACGGTGTTCAGGATACTGTGAGTGTATTCTCATTCGATTCAATCCCCTGTAGATCTGCCAGAAGTTCGATGATAAAACAAAGACGCTAGCCAAGACTACTGTAGAATTTCAAATGAGAGGCACAAATGTGGATCTCGTCTACACGTACAATGGCATGTAAGTAGACTTATAAACATCTTTGTCTGCAAGTACATTTACAAACATCGTTGCCAGTAAGTACATTTATAACCATCTTTGTCTATTATTGGACTTTTAAACACCTTTCCATGAAAGTAGACTTTTAAACACTTTTCCATGAAAGTAAACTTTTAAACACTTTTCCATGAAAGTAGACAATTAAGCACCTTTCCATGAAAGAAGACTTTTAATCACTTTCCCATTAAAGTAGACTTTTAAACACTTTCCCATTAAAGTAAACTTTTAAACACTTTCCATGACAGTAGATTTTTAAACACTTTTCCATGACAGTAGACTTTTTAAAAGTTTGCATGAAAGTACACTTTTTTAAAGTTTGCATGAAAGTACACTTTTAGACATTTTTTCATGAAAGTAGACCTTTAAACCTCGTTGCCTGTACGTTTACTTATAAACATCTTTGCATGAAAGTAGACTTTTAAACATCTTTGCATAAAGGTACACTTTTACACATCTTTGTATGAAAGTACACTTTTAAACATATTTTGCCTGAAAGTACACTTATAAACATCTGTGCATGAAAGTACACTTATAAACATCTTTTCATGAAAGTACACTTTTTAAAGGTTTGCATGAAAGTACACGTTTAGACATTTTTGCATGAAAGTAGACTTTTAAACATCTTTGCATAAAGGTAGACTTTTAAACATCTTTGCATGAAAGTAACCTTATAAACATCTGTGCAGAGTATAAGTAGACTTATAAACATCTTTACCTGTAAGAAGACTGTTAAACACTATTGCCTCAAGCAGCATTTTAAACACCTCTGCATGAAAGAAGATCTTTAAACATCTTTCCCTGTAAGTAGCAGTAGTAGACATACGATTTGAGTATAACTAAAAGGGGACAATCAAGATATCAGATATATTTCTCGGCATCTTTTGGAAAGAAAAAAGTGTGAACGATGTAGCCACCCCTCATCATCATCATCATCATCATCATCATCATCATCATCATCATCATCATCATCATCATCATCATCATCATCAT
>JBCHJU010148399.1:0-10279 GCA_039654505.1 Plocamopherus imperialis | reverse complement strand
CCCCCCCCCCCCCCCCCCCCCCCAAAAAAAAAAAAAAAAAAGAGAAACCCAACAAAAAACCTACCTCATAGTTTTTTAAGGTTTTGCTCCAGAGACAGGGATCATTCTCCCCAACCTTGAAGACCCGCAGCATCACAAACAGTACATGCACACAGTGAGGGCCTCGACCACAACTGCAGGTCTAAACAAAAAATTGACAAGGAAAAAGTTTACAGAAAAAGCATAATGATCAATATGCCTTTAATAGTAAGGATTATTCTATAAATAAGAATATGTTCTCAAAAGGATGAACATTCCTTCTTCTGAAGTCTAAATATTAAGCTTGAAGTATACGAAATGTGATTACTCACAGGTGCGTTCTTTTCTATATTATAAAAATGGTAGGAAAAATTGCAAAAAAAAAAAAAAAACAAACCCAAAAAAAAACAAAAACAGCATGAATAAATGGGACTTTTTACAAAGACCTTCAGTGATAAATTTCTTACACTAAGTTAAAATATAAAAATCAATGCAGTAGTTTCGGGTGGTCTGAAACAAAAATTTCGACCAATTGGACGTTTGGATTCAGAAAAAATGGTTTGACAATCAATTTTCAAAATTATTCAAGGGCCATACAGAATCCAACTTTGCCTATGTATGGGCTTTTGTGCTTTTGTAGGGAAGGGGGAGTCTTGCAAGGGGTTTATTGGCTAAGGTGTCAAAAGTTGCTACAGGGCATGACAGCTCTCAAGTATGCATCACAATGTCTAGGCCTATGCCCTGACGTGGTTGTTGGCCAATAATATCTCATGCTAGCGTTTAAGTGACCACCCCCTCGACCCATCGGTCTCACGCTTGACATGTCCCATGTTGGACCAAGCTTATGTAATAATATGGCCATCCCTCTGATTAGTCAGCACACGATGATTCTCTGTTTCGTTTTCCCTGGCCATCTGCCTGACTCCCAGTACTTTGTTTGCTCAAGACAATTCGACATGGGAAGGTAACTCTCCCTTTTATGATATATAACGTACAACACCCAATTCATAGATGTGATCATTGTCAAACCATGGACTATCGGCCATCTCGCCAGACCATTTTGGCTTGGTGGAGGTTTCGCCTAAGTGGACGTTTTTGCCGCTTCCGGACAACCGTCCAATTAGGCTGTAACTACTGTATAAAGTTTTAATAATATATTTGTTCCTACCTGGGGGCCTATTACAACTCTGAATTTGTGATCTGGGGAATCTCCTCCGATGAGGAATGAATTTGGTCCTGTCAACTGGAGCAGATAAAGTCTTGCTCTTTGTACTCGTTCAATACGCTTTTTAGTGAGATCTGTATTTGTCGAAACATCATTTAAGACTTGTGGACTGCTTCTCCGACCGGGATTGGCACTTAAATTCGAGTTTGAGTGTCGAAACTGAGAAAGAGCATGAAAATTGTGGAGGTCAGAATAATCCATAGAAACTTGGTTAGCTTCGAAAGAAATAACCTTCCTTTCCAAAGAACAATAAACTAATTACCCGTAACAAAATAACATATGTTAAAATTAAAATCAAATGCCTTTTCCTATGAACTTGTATTAGGACAGCCAAATCAATATTTTTGCGAGCTCTAAAAGCAAAAGGCAATTTCACCTTTTTTTTGTTTTGAACCTGACGTGACATTGCAAAATCAGGAGTGCTTTGTTATAATGGATTTCAACTTTTTAAAAATTCAGCTTAGGGATTCTATTTCTTTCATCCACTCACCAATGTTTTCCGTCCAAGCTTTCCAAACATATATATATATTAGGCCTATATGTCAATGAAGTATGAATAATACTCACTGAGTTAGATGGTGACAGTTTTTTACGCCCAACTGGGCCTGTCAGTCCTGTGTTGACAACTTGTCTGGTAAAAACTGATTCTGTATGTCCATGCAAGCTTCCACGCCGCCGTGCAGTGATTGGAATCTGATAAGAAGAAAGGAGACTATATGATACTTTCATATTCAGAAATAAATTGTTAAAACTGGCTCACTCACAGACCCTCCTCTTTCTTCCTTTGATAATAGTACATGTATAGGGTTGGGGTTTTTTCTTCTTGTCATGATGAAATAAGAAAGCGTAAAACACCACAACCAAATCACCTAAAAGTATCTGGCTTTTTGTTATTTGAAGAAACAACATTAGAATTTTTATTAGAAGACTTGGTAAGAGTTTACATCATCAGCCCCTTTATTGGTAGCATCAGAAGCAAAACTGGCCATTTCCTACTTTTTAGCTCATCGTTTTCCAAACAAATAACTTCAGTTTCTTAAAACAGTGCAGCTTTTGAAATTCAACTTTCTCTTGGGAACCGTCACTCTCCACCAACACTTGCACTCTTGCTATCAGGCTTTCTTCACCTTACCCTCAACCCCATTCGTGTTTTGCGGTCCAAACCAAATTTATGGACCTATAAAAGATTGCTCTGCTTGGGAGGTCTCTTTCCTTTACAGTACACTTTACTATATATATCTATTGTTCTCACAATTGTGATTATTGTGGGCAATTTATAAACATGCATCCATAGAGCTACCAAAACCTTTACAATGTCATTGGCCATTGTTTGTTTTGTTTGTTTTGTATAGTCTAATGCACTCTATGCATTCAGTAAAGAGAAGGCATCCTTAATTTACTCACTCTCACTAATGACGTCAAAACACAAAAAGTACTCATTGTACGCACCTACAAATAATATGACAAAAAATCTAATAATTTGCGTACATTGTGCAAAAGACTAGAACCTTTTAAGTTGAATACTTCTTGATAAATCATAATAATTCTTTATATTTATAATATCATTATTGAAAAACTTTATGAAAGCTGTGTTTTAGCCATACTCCTGTTTGGGTCAAAATGTTGGAGAATGACAAACAATGATGTGCACAAATTATCTGTCTCCCATCACCAATGCCCCAGAAGAATAAATAGAATCTTTTGGCCCATAAAAATATCAAATGATGAACTCTAAGACAAAAAAAAACAACCAAAAAAGGATGGAAACAATTATCTTGAGAAGAATATGGAAATGGATAGGACATGTTTGCAGAAGAGATTATATTATGATAATATTGCAAGAATTGCCTTACACTGGACACCTGAAGGCAGAAGGAGGCGCGGCAAACCAAAAGTGACATGGCACAGAACAGTAGAGGGAGAGATGAACACCTGGAAGGAGACATGGAATACCATCCAAAAGTAGGCCCAAAACAGACAGACATGGAAAGGCTTCGTTGCTGCCCTACATGCCACCAGGCGTAAAGGGCAGTAGGTAAGTAAGTAAGCAATTGAAAAACACCCTGTATAAAGCAATTCTTTAAACATCTTTAGGCCCCTTGTGAACTGAAATACAGTCTTTTCAAATTTCAAAATTGCAAAAATCAGTAAAATTCCCCACCTGTGAGGCATGAAGACCAGCATGTTGGTTTGATTGTCTGTGTATCTTGGGTGATTAAAAAAAAACGAGAGAGAGAGAATGAATTAAAAGTGGCAAAATGAGATTATATAGGGTGTAAGATGATTACAACTTCTATTTATTGCCCCTCCCCTCTCCTGAGACACTTAAGTTGGGAATATGAGTATTATGAGTGTATGTACACACTAGGCCCTCGTTCCTTTAAGATCTAGAGATAAACAAGGTGTTATAAGAATTCATTTAGAAAAGCACTCAATTTTCCCATTATAATTAATAATTAGAATTTCCTTATTGCATTAAAACTTGTGGCTATCATACATTCTCAAGACACTGACCACTTGAACATTGAAAAATGTCAATAAAATGTGCTTACATTCATTTGTAATGGATTCACACCCGAAATTCACTCATATCTATTACAATGAGAAGTAGCAAAACAAAAGTATTCTTTAAGCAATACAGGCCATGAATGGTAGACTCACAAATTTGAACATTTTTATGATCTGAATTTATACCTTTCTATGTTGAGATTTCTCGATAAATTCCTTCTTCCAAGGAGGGGGCTGTGGTTGATGGTCTTCATCATCCCCAACGCTTGATTGCAGGCTTGGGCTTATACCTCCTCCCTCTGAGTTTGGTTCATGATCAAGACTGCAATATACACAAGAGTAAGATTAAGTAGTAAACCATGCAAGGTTTTTAACACTCTTGAAATATCCATCTAAGGGGTATGAGAGCCTGGGGAAGGGGATACTTTTTCTGACAGAAAAATGTAACATCCTCAGCCCTCTGGCTTGCTTTCTCCTAGCTGAACATACACTTTGGTCTACCCCTTTACTTTTCATGAAAATATATTAAATATTATTTATGAGAAAAATAGATGTCAGATATAGATCTAAAACTCAACTTCTGAAAGACTACTTTAAATTTAGGGCGACCAGTAATTTTATGGTATCACTCCAATCTCCAAATGGGTGGTTTTTATGGGTAAATAACTGATGTTTCCAAGGGTCCTAAGAATGGCATAGGCATTAAAAAGTTGCGCAATGGCTAATTTAGCTGTTTTAATTGTAAGAGAGTAGTCATGTAAGACTAATACTGCGTAATTTTATGCGAACCCTTCTCCAAATGGGTGTTGTGTTATGGGTACACTGACATTTTCAAGGGTCCTGAGAAAGATTTACAGAGGGCACAAAGGTAAGAACTGAGTGATTTTGGACCAGATTTTAAAAAAGTATGTTTTGGCTCAAAATGAAACTTTTTAGAATTGGCTTGGTCAGCGACAACGCTCTTCAATTCTTGGACGAGGTGATTCGATGCCACAGTCCCGGGTTCAAATCTTACTGGATCTTAAGTTTTCTATCTTATCTTTCTATAAAAAATTCTTCCCTCTAGGCTTTTTAAATCATTCTCTCTGGGGTTCTTTGAAATTGCCTAGATCTAATGTGTCAGATCTTTATCATTGTGCTATATCAATTAAGCTCCTTGCCTCATACTTGTTTCTGCTGGAAGTAGTGCGCCCCTTTAAGCAACAAAAAGTTGTGAAAATGGCTAATTCAGCTGTTACAGTGCTCACCGTTTAAAAGAACACCTCAAGACATCAGGAGCTCAGGTGTTCTTATAAACCGATTTTTACTTGGGGGAACAGAAACAAGGTGCGGTAATCACTAAGAAGGAGGAGCTGTACTATCATTATATGCCCGGAAGGCTGTGGGCATCGGCATCATTACTGATTTGATTGTTCAGACATTGCCACCTATATAAAGGTATGTAATTCACATTCAAGCATATTGCTAAACTGACCACACTGTCCATCCAACCCACCCCTACAATTTGACGCTTGTTATTGCTTGATACCTTACTTACACCTGCTTACCCGTTTATGTCATCAAACACCACATGATATGCAATCTCAATTGATAAGTCGCCAATCGTCTCGTGTCATGTCATCACTAGCTTTTATGCTAGCGAGGGTGGGAGGAGGGTAGGAGTTGACAGACCAGTGCTACATTATCGCCCAGTGTAAAAGGGTGTCAAAAAGCTGTACATGTGATTTTGTACAGGTGCCACCATAAGGAGTTTTTAGCACATTGTTATTTAGGGGCAAGATTGCTACAATGATCTTACATAAATATTATTGAAAGAGGATTCATTGAGGAAACAACTGTCACCAGGTGATCTTATAATTTATATGATGTCGCGTTCTTATAATATTCGATGGAAATAAATAGGACAGAATTTTGCAAGGAGGAAAACCATTCTTAAAAGCGATGTGTTCTATATAAGCCGTGAGCACCGTATTTGGAAGGGACTTAAGTTTTCATACGTCATGGGGGATATCCCGAAAAAAAAACCTGGAGCCACTTCTCTGTGATGTTGCAGCTCAGAGGGGAAACCCCCCTGAAATCCCCCATTTAAAATGTAAATATCTTGAAAACTGATAATTTGCACAGAATTTAAATAGCATTTATAATCGTTTCTAACAGCCCAAAATACATCACAATAAACTTGTGGGCGCCAGCTTTGAGACGGGAGTGATACTATAAAAAGATCCTGATGAACGACCTTGTTCATGCCATGTGGCAAGAATAGACACGCACTTATTCCTGCTGTACTGTCTGCACGCAAGCTCAAAATAGGACAGGGCAATGTTATAATACACTGTGTCCCTCCCCTCTCCACATTTCGGTCTTCTAATGCAACATGTTTTACTTCCAGGGCTCTCATTGGCTTTTGAGAAATCTATGAGACTATGAGCTAATATCATATTAATCCTTACTTTACTGAGAAGAATCATTGTCATGCCAGTTCTTTGCTAGCCCAGGCCCTAGACCTATGCTGAATAGCCTATGGTGACCACTCACCATTTAGTTATCCATACTTCATCTAAGAGTCCCTTCACCTAACACTGACAGGCCATTTTTATCGTTTTCCGAAAACCAGCTCTGGACAACTTGAAGTCAAATTTCAACTGGATTCTAGGCCTAGATCTAGATCTAGATCTAGATTAGGCCTATATATTTCAACTAGATGTTTAGATAAAAAATATCTTTTGTGAGCTAGCTTTCACTTTCACTGATCAAGTAGATCTACGCTTCGTATATATACACATAATTGTACACACGAGTGTGTTGAGGAGAGTTGCACTCAAGCGATTGGCTTTAATGTAGTCAAATTTCAACTAGGCCTAGATCTAGATTAGGCCTATATATTTCAACTAGATGTTTAAAAAAAAATAGATAAAAAATATCTTTTTGTGAGCTAGCTTTCACTTTCACTGATCAAAAGTACGCTTCGTATACATTGTACACACGAGTGTGTTGAGGAGAGTTGCACTCAAGCGATTGGCTCCCCTGTGGAAACACCTTGTCCCATCGGCCTGACAGGACGTAAATTTGGGAAGAAAGACCTTGCGCTCTCCACCTCTTTCTTTTTTTTTTCTCTCATCCGTATGGATGTTTGGGTGTGTTTATTTTTCGTAGCTGAGTAGCTGGCAAAATAGCCTAATGAATGTATGAGATTAAAATTATTATTATTTCTGCAGTTCATGAGAATAAACACTGCGTTAAATTTATTCTTTCATTTTCTTAGAAGGTTCTTATCTTTAATTTTAAAATAAATTTAAAACTGGGGGTGGAAATTGTATTGTAACATTTTATTTTATTTGGCTTGTATTTATGAGCAAAACTTACGTGCTGTCAGTTCTGAAGACTTGATCAACACTTGCTTCACTTTCATCGAAAGGAACAATGCCGTTTTCTTGCTTTTGTTGACTCGATATTGGTGCAGTAAGGTTTAGACTTCTTGGACTTGAAACTGGTCTCAAGTTATCTCTCCACTTGTGGGGTCCTTGGAAAGTTTCTCGGTAAGGCGAACTCGGTGTGGAACTGGATAAATGGACATCATCAGATCTCGAATTTGAACTGAGAAGTCTTGATCGCGTGTCGGGAGAAGTTGGATTATGCAGCTGTGGCGAAATACATCTTGGGCAAGAACTATCAACAGAATTCTTTTCTTCAGATCCTATGCAGTCCTGTAGTGTGTTTAGTTGATCTTTTGAGGATTCTGAAGAAGCCATCTTTGATGTGGGTGCCGAGACAGGCCTGGCAGCTCCAAGGCCACTACAACATTTCTTTGTTTCTCGTCGCGACAGGGCCCCAGAGTGAAGAGTCCTCTTGGTTCACGTGGGAGATGAAAGGGGGGAAATCGATATTATGCTTGGGTCCCCCCTTTCGATCTCCTTTCGCAAAATTATTGATTTCTCGATGGAAGTGCCGCTTCCGGTCGGGGAAGCTCCCTGTTGTTGTTCATGAAGCTGGTGCGAGTTGTTGTGCCAGCCTCTTTTCCGATTTTACCCTGTAATATTCTATATTTAGCACTCACTGCCTCGTTTCTGGAAAGATTGCTTATCTTTCAAAACAAAATTATCGTATTAATAAGAACGTTGAATTATCAAGGGATGTCAAATGTGATACGAGCTCTTATTTTTCAATGAGAAAACCTTTTTAAATACCACGCATACTTTTTCCCCAATGCCATGTACGAAAATAACTCGATCCTGCAACACAGTTACTGAAAAAATTTTCTTCCAGAAATGGGAATCCTCCTGTCCGAGGCCACCAGCCTCTTTCGAGGCTTCAGCGAGTCTCCCGCCGTGGACGTAAAATGAAAACGAGGCTGTCGCTGTTGACAACAAACACGCTTCTAATGTCATAGGTCAAGCCCATTCTTCTTCGTGATTTCTACTTTCAGAATCAGGAATCAATGACCGTAAAGATTTATAGAACTACACTGAGAAGCCGGAAAGCGTAAGACAACTACCGTGATGCCTAATTTATGGTCTTGATGTGTAAGTTAACTTTGAAACAATATTATTAGTTTTACTGAAAAGAGCTATTTTCCTTCTTTTTCTTGTCTTTATACGAACTTAGAATTAGTTCGGTAACTTAGAATTAGAAACTGTTAGTGTAGTGTTATTGATTTTCAGTCAGCTCAAACTTTTTGTATCGATTTAGATGCACCTAGATTCTAGATCTAGATCTAGATCTAGATTGGACTCAGATCTATAACCATATAGATCTAGATCTAATCTAAAACTTTGATCCCTGGACACTTATTTGAGTCTTTCAATTAGGCTACTACTTCTGGTAGGCCTACGTAGATCCAAGAAATCAGTCATTTTGATGATTCTCATCCAGTCACTGAGAGTCAGTCAGTGTGGAAAAGTAGAGCATGGTCGCGCAAGTGCAACTCAAACAACGGAAAACTGCAGAGCAATGACGAATAAAATGAAAATAATTAATGGGAAATTTCATTATTTAGGCTATGCATTTAAATATGTGTGTAAGATATGCCCTGGCCTGAGCCATTCATTTCAAATATTGATTGTGAAGGCTGTATAACAAAATGCCAAAGATCAGCTTTGCTGCTAAAATTCATTTGCTTGTCATGTCCTTTACAACTGAATTTATCATACATATACTATATAAACATTCTAAATTGGATTTCCTTGTAAAACAAAGTAGGCCTACTTCAAAACATACTCAATATTATGTTGCTAACAAACATGATTCTATTGCCCAATAATATTGCATGTGCCTCGTATGAAAGTGGCCTCAATGATAAGAGCAACGTGAAAGATCTTGAATGATTATTTGCTTCATTCTTCATTCAGACAAAAAACATCTTTGAGCATGTTTTATATATATAGCCCAAATTTTCAGTATCTTGGTCGTCTCTTGATTTTGGTCATTAAGTTTCAGTGATAACTTTACAACAGTAGGCTACTTTAGAAATTCATTCTTCACAATGTAAAATGTGGTATCTTCATCCTTTTCACATGCCATGAAAATAGGAAGTTTCTAAGTTCTTTTTTATTGCTTTTACAATCCAATTTATTCAAATATTAAGTCTGGAAGAGTGATAATTCATATAGATCTCCTTTTCAACACTACAGCTCTAAGTGACAAAAATTTAAAGCAGCATATCTTCAGTATTATTAGAATTGTATTTTACTGAGAGTTAAACAATAAATATGATCTTCAATGAAGTTCCACAGCATTGTCAATCCTCAGTGCGGAAATTATTGTTGCTCATATAGTATCGACTTGGGCAGATTTGAAACATGCTTCTTGTTATCTGTAATGAGATGACAGATTTTTTTAAAGCCCATATATTTCATGTTGTTGCTTTATTCTTGTCATTCTCATCATGTTTTCGGCTTCATTAACTGTTGGAGATGGATGGTGTTTAATTTGATTTATTATTAATTTTTTGACATAAAAAATTACCAGAAATAATAAGGCTGAGATATTTCTCCAGCTGGTACACAATGGCTGTTCAATGTTCTACTGCTGTGTGCTGTACAGTGGTCACCATGTAAAAGACCGCCGTCTAAAAGGCCAGTTCACATTAGAAGCTGCTATTCCTGTACAGTAGAACTTGACAATAATGAGTTTGACAGGTCTAACCCCAATTACTCGTTATTGTGCACTGTACTAAGACAAGTGTAGTCGAAAGGGAGGAAAAAAGGAAACATTTAGCGGTTAGACCTTTGTGTGCATCTGTCTTTGCACAAGTACACACTATGTATTTTCCCTTTTGTTGTGTGCAAGTGCGATGCTGAGAAAAACAATTCACATCATGTCAGCACAATTTTGATACCGAACACTACCCTTTACATTCGGCCAGGGCCGGCTGGGTTATGGTAGGCAAGATCTGCATGTAGATTCTGCAGTATCGATACACTGTGTAATGTATCCTGTGATATGATATATATATATATATATATATATATATATATATATATGTAGAAGGTCTACTTACATATTTTGGTGGGTTGACACTACCGTCGGTTT
>JBCHJU010148288.1:0-10279 GCA_039654505.1 Plocamopherus imperialis | reverse complement strand
TTTGGATTCTCCTCTACCGATTACTCGTCTCCATTGAGCTTCGACTGCTCTTCTAATAGTAGTAAATAACCGATAAACGAAGTGACTACGTATAAAACTCGAGCGGGCGATAGCGGGCGATTCCGTCATAGATAATAACGGGCGATTCCGGGGGATACGGGCGTCCAATGGTTAAGATATTGAAATCTCTTCTGATACTTTGAGAGGACGTGTAATATTATATTGAAAAAAAAAAACAAAAACATTTTTCACTGTCAAGAAAAATGGGATTAGTTTGTTATAAATGTAAAGAAAGAATCTTGCTCAACTGAACTTGGATAATATTAACTCTTTGACTATCAAGCACTAATACACAGGCATGAGTATAATTTGTGATTTGCCAATATATGGGTTGGGGGTAATAGCACGAAAGCTTCAAATGGAATATAAGAATCGCCCTTGCCCACTCCACTGTCGGCAGTGATCTCGGATATAAAAAATACAACCTATAAAATGCAAGGAGGACGACATTGAATTAGAGAGGTGAGCTTTTATATTGAGATCGAGAATATCCACTTAATGTGCTAGGGGTCCCCATCCAGCAACACATAACATGAAGGACGAGACAGGCCACTGTTAATGTTAGACGATAGTACAATTATTTGGATGTGGACAAAGCATTTAACGGCCATTTGTACACCTGAATGTGTCAAGAAAATGTGTGTAAAGAGCCTTTTCCAAGGACTTCAGCTCCATACCACTCCTAACATGATTCAGTCCCAGGACCTGACGGTCACTAAGCAAATTGTCTGCCACTCGACCACGGAGCCAAACAAAAAATTAACAAAACGAGACAAAACAAAATATAACATTCCACCACAAAGGTATATGTCACCTTATGTTACCTCCATACATTCCTTAAGTTTAAGTGCTTTGAACTTGCCTAGTCTTCGGACAAGGCGCTCTAAAAAAATCTATGTACAAGTATTAAAAACCATTCCTATGTAATTTTACACATCAAAATTCCAGCTGACCAAGCAAATAAATCAATGCAGTGAAACACTGTAATAAGAATAGCAGGCTACTTTATTAGTTTCTCAAAAGACAGCATTTCTAATGAATACAAGGTGAGAGGAGAAATTTTAATTTTGTATTGAATGAGAATGCAGTGTAGTGCAACAGTCATCTTTGTCATTGAAGAAAGTGAAAAGTCAGAATTTGATCTGTTCATGAAGAAAATTGTACAAAGGCAAAGGCAAATTCCAGTAACTAATCTGGCTGCTTTCATCCAGACACACAATTTCAATGTCAGTCTTTGGCAAACTTCCAAGTGCATAAAAGTGAAATGTGTATATCATTATGGGTTTTGTCCTTTATAATTTATACACTTTTTAAATATATTTATAGGAGAGATGTAAAGCACTGCAAGGAGGAATAATGTAAATGATTCAGTCTTTAGGAAGCAATATTTCTTAAAAGAAGCATCAGTTTCCTTTTAATGCTATAACAAGCCCCGGGTTAACACAATGAAGAAAATAGCCTATCAGATTTCCACCTTAGTTATTAATGGAGAAAAAAAAACATGATAATAAAAAAATTCCACTAATTCATCCCCGAAGGCAAATTTGTTATTTGTTTTTTACCGAAAATCGAGCATCAGCCGCAGAGCACTGACGCAAATGTAGGCAGTGAGTGTAAATAACCCTGCCCAAGGGTTAAATCACAATGTCCCTGACAGGATTCAAACCACCAACCTTTCAGTTGTCAGCCCAAAGAACCACTGTGCCCACAATATTTTAAAATAATATTTAATTACCAAGCACTACTGACAAAAAAAATCTTAGGCTTATACAAAGTTCAACATAGGGTCCTTGATGTCGTTGAGAATTCTCTGAGCAGCAGCAAATCGCCGGTGTCGTTGCATAAACGTAATGACTACAAACTTTTGGATTTTCACTTTTTCACACCAAAGTAAATTTATTGAAACGCACTCATAGCATTGTTATCAAAGATAAATTTATATCCTGCCTGTTTCAATTTCTATTGACCAATTTTATTTTTGATGAAAATGGGATCAGTGACTTTCGATAGAGTGTACTTGGGTGTGAAAATCGGGAATTTTGTAGTTGCATGTTGACAGAACGACACCCGACACAACGTAATAATGAAATGATGTCAGAATTCATGGACAGGTGCAAGAAGGCACCATACCTTGTAAATAGTTCGGTAGGCCCTTCATGGGAAAAGTATGGATTACACATATGAAAAGATCTATCCATTCATTGCCATTTGCCTCCCTTCCAATACAATATGAAAAATGAAAGTCATACACATATAAACATCTGAAAATATATTATAATTATATATACCAGCATATATATATATGATTTACAATTAGACCATAGCATTATAATGGTCTATGAATAGTCACTTTTTCAGTCAAGAACATTGGAAACAACCTGGTACAAACTACCAAGATTTTAAGTTCCAAAGGAATGTCGAACATATTCATTATTCATACAATTAGTCACTGATAATAATAAATGTAATTGTAGTTGGAAGAAAATTATACTTATAAATATTATACACAGAGGCCTCAAGAGGTTTGAGGCGCCAACAATCAATATACACAAACATGAAACAAAGAGAGAGAAAAAAGAAAGCACAAAATTAAAAAGTAAACTTAATGTGAGGTTCATCCATTGGTCTTAAATCGTTCTTCACACACTTCAAAGTGATCATCTATACTGACATGATTCACTACTAATGCTTTTATATATATACTAATCTGACACAGTATGTGCATAACTGTATTATATCACATTTTAAATGATGCGCCTTTCTATTTCAAAACGGGGGGGGGTTGGGGGGGGGGGGGGGAGGCATGTTTTATCTGTAAGATATAACATTGGGATCGCAAAAAAAATTTACCCAATCCTATAATGGTGATGTCCTTTTCCAAGGAATGTCTAGAAAAATTGTAGTCATGTTCCTGCATGTCAAACAGTGACTAGTTTCATGGTTGTTTAGTAACCCTGACATTACAAAGGCCCATTATTAAAGAGGATTATTTTGTCCAAAGCAAAGCAACCTTTAAACCACACTGTGTACCTGCAAACTATCTACTGAGCAACTTTGGAAATCAACTGAACAACAACATGTGGCAACTGAGAATGATGAGTATGTACACACAGATCAGTGAAACAATTGTTTAATTTCAAAAACTGCCCAGCTTTTTAATGTTAGTGTGTCTTATGCACTGTAAATTATTGAGACAATGTTCTTCTTCAGAGCGAGGGGTACTTAAACATCACTGCCTCCCTTGCCCAGCAATATATAGCAATACATAACTTAAATTGAAAGAACAAAATGAATTTGACTTAACAATAGCAATAAAAATTTGCTGTACAGGAGATTAAAAATTTTAAAACAACATAATATAATATCACATGTAAAAACTGTGTTCGAAAATCCCACCATACATTACATTAATTGTCCTTCTAAATTCTAATCAGATTCAGTAAAATACAACAAGCTTTAAACATTGAAATAGTACAATCATCCATTCATTACAATTCACAGATACTAACAAAGGCAACAGGCATAGCACAAACTATAAAAACCATTGATGCCTTGAAACTAAATTGCCAACCACTATGCCTATCCCTTTGTACCAAAGCCAACCCAAACCCCACCGAATATCTCTGCGAAGAGCCCCTGAACTTATTCTTATTCCATCCACAGTTGTTCTTGCTGGTTTCCTCCTAACAATAATTAGCTCCCCTTGCCGTTTACAGAGTTGGCCTGAGACCCTGAAATAGTGAGATGCCAAATTATCCATAATCAAAATTACTTGATTAATTTTGGCAGTGTGATGGTGAACTCATTACAGGAAAAAAGGCTTCTCTGTTTCTATGTTGATAGTGTATTCATGATAAGTGACAAATATATCAAAGCCCCACCTCCAAATATGCAAAGGTAAAAGGAATTCGTTAAAAATTGAAATTCATAAAGCCACCCCCAACACGTTGCATGCACAATATTTTCCATTGATCCCCCCCTCCTCCCCCACCCACCCCCCAGCCCCTTCCACAACACATCTCCTCTCACTCATCCACACACTCAATCACTTATCATTCGCCAGCATCACCAGTCCCAATGGTTGCTGCACTGCAAACACTGCTGATACACACAAGCCCATTAAAATATCCATGAAAAGCTTTGCCAATCAAGAAGAATGCAATTCCTTGATGAGTTCCTGAAAATCGGTGACAAACCACTTGGCGTTGGCCCTGACCTTCTCCCTTGCTACATTTCCACCGTAGCCAATGAAGATATCCTGGATAGACAGAAAATGGTGAATGAAAAATAAAAAGAAGTACAAATGAAACTCTTTGCTAAAATGTAATACGTACATATGTACATATCGTAGATGAAATTCTCTAAGCGTGTAAGTCCATGGAGAAATATTTTACAGGAGAGACAAAAAACTAAATATTTTTTATTTTTAGACTTGCTATGAATGAGTTTCATCATTTCATGATTGAAACATGATTCTTGTATGCTGTGCCAAAGTTTTGTTAAAATTTATTTCCAAATTAATGCGGAAAAATGACTTACGTGCCTAGATCCCTTCATTTTGAAAGTTCTAAACACGTAAGTCAAGTTGGATTGGTCCATAAATGCTTATATCAATTCAAAGCTAAGCACAGTGTCATTTGGTGCAATTCTATAAACATGTAGATCAGACCTTCAAGTTGAGTTGCATTAACGATGACCAATTGCTAGGCGTTGTTTACAGCAGACAATAAATACTTTCTTTCTATTGGTCAGATGACTTTGAGGGCCAAATCACAGGCGGAGAGTTACCTTCTTAAGCGAAAAATGAAAAAAAAAAAGTTTTTCAAAAAAATTGGATGTACGCGTTTAGAGAATTACATCGACGATATGTAAGCAAATTTACATTCAGTTTCAAAGGCATGAGAGATGTTCTTAATATGTAACATAAAAAAAAAAAAATAAATAAATAAATAAAAAAAGAATGAAAATAAAGAAAGTCCTGGTAGCAGCAGTAAAAGCTTTTCCTCCTTGCTCACCCACACCACACACTTATCATTTCAAAGTCCAGAAAGATGTAAGAAGACATATGGGAAGGCGAAAATGGAGATTTTTTTCCACCCTTCTCCATCTAGTGTTGCTGGCAGGAGTTGAGGGAGGGGTCGGACGGTCCACTCACTGATGTTATCAGCCCAAACTTTCTTCTGACGACCTTTCTTCCTTTTACCATTGTCTGTCCCTCTCGAGATGGTAAAGAGGGTCTTTTTCAGGGTGCTGTGCCTTGTTTTATTATATGGCCAACCGGATAAAGTTGATGATGGACAGTAGAGGATCTTGTGGAAGCCCATTCACTTCCTTATTTCCTCTTTTACAAAGGTGTTGGTTTAGTGATCTTTGTATTGTAAGAAATCTTAAGCGGTTTTCTGTGGCATTTTTCTGTAAAGCTCAAACTCTCTTCTCTAATTCTGATATAAGGGTCGATGATTTAAATCCATACTTTGTAATGATGAAAAGATGGTATTTGATGTTTAAACTGACACTCTTACTTTTGCTGAATTTTTTTCTATTCTTGTTATCACTGACGTTGCTACAAAATAATATTCCAGCTTTCACTTCCTAGGTCGAGGTACTGTCTTTAGTCAGTACCTTTCCAAGGTATCAGAACAGCTTAACTTCTTCTAAAATTTCTGTATTCAAGTCGGTTTGTCAGTTTATTTAATTTATTTCCAAATGAGCATTACAGCACATAAAAAAAATGGATTTTGCCTCCTAGTCAACATCTCTACATCTGTAAACTTATCAATGTCAAAGATGATCAAACATAAAAAAAAAGACGACTTACGGCTGGTGGACAGGCCTCCATGTCTGTGACCCCATCCCCGACCATAACCAGCGACTTTAAGCCGTACTTCTCCTTGATGATGCGAAGAGCCACCGACTTACCACCAGAGTCAGATGTGGGCGCACTTTCATCAAATCCTGCATATTTTCCATCTGCAGCAGAAAAATGGGTGGAAAAAAAATTGAAAAGGAAATTTATACAGTATAATACACGGCAGAATGCAAATGCAAATCTCCATCCGAGCAGACTCGTCCAGCTTATTATCCAGTTAGAGATGGATGATTGCTCAAAGAAATCCAAAGCTAAGCTCATGTAATGCATGCTGGCAAATCAATTTGGCATTCATAGTGACTTTTGATACAAATTACAAAAACCCTTAATATGAAGTCCTTGAATGATCAGGGCTTAAAAAACAAAACAAAAAAAAAACAACAAAAGACAAAACAAAAACTAAACTATATACATGTACATGAATTATTTCTTTATTTTTCTTTCTTTACAAATACGGTGCTGGATTTTTCTCAACTCAAAATACTGTAAATATTTCTGAGAAAAAAACAACCCGAAAACACAAAAAGTTAAACAACATTAACATAATGATGTAGAAAATAATTTACCTAAATCAAAAGAAAGATCATTTGCAAATATGTTTTCCTGCGGAACGTTGACCTCCTGTGCTATTTTGTTGATGATGTCACGGAACCCTCCAGAAACTAGGAAAACCATTTTTCTCTTTGACTGAAGCAGTGCGATTAGTTCCCTGAGTAAAGAAATAAATCATTTTGACGAGAAATTAATGAGTGACTTTGAGAGAGATAGATAAAGAGGGAGAGAGAGAGAGAGAGAGAGAGAGAGAGAGAGAGAGAGAGAGAAAAAGGTGTTACAACAAAAAGCAAACTAGTGTCTAAGTTATGCAAGTAGAAAGCAATGGTCATTTGTATATCATGCCTGAGGATATGTGATTGATCTGTTTATTCTTTGGAGTCGCCAAGCTCATGCGTGCTCACTCCATTCATTGAAAAATTCACAAAAAAACCCTAGACAAGACTTCTAATTGATTTCTTGTGTGATTGACTATTTGAAATGGATTGGGCCGCTTTAGAATTAGAGGTTTATAAACACGCCCTTTCTTCGGTCCTTATTCAAGGTACAATCTTTACAAACAATGAGGCATTTGGTTGGTGATTGACACGATGCAAACATAATTGTGTTCCTTAGACTTTACTGTGGTCATGGCTCTGGGGTGTTGCTGTCCATTTGATGTCAATGCCATGATTAGGTATCATTGTTACCAACCACTGTGGTCACAGTGACAAAGTCGGTTGTGCGTTGGGCTAACAACCAAAAAGGTTGGTGGTTTGAAACCCGTCAGGGGCATTGCGATTAAATCCCTGGGCAAGGTTATTTACACTACTTGCCTCCGTTTGCCGCGCTGCTCTGGGGCCGACGCTCAGTTTTCGTAAAAAAAAAAAAAAAGACAAATTTCCGTTTACTTTTATTTGTTTGGGTTAACTCCTTCGCAGTCCACCTAAGATCCCGGTCTACCTTCCATTTTCCCCAGAGGTGGGATGATACGTAGTCACTACTGAATTAAAATCATGGTATCACTTAAAAGACAGTCAGCTATTTAAGCAATTCAGTTTCAACATCATATAACACACAAAACTATACACATATATAAAAGACATTTCAAAAATAACACGTCCTCCTCTTATGTGCCAAAAACCATATTCATAAAAGTTTCACCTCCACTATATAGTGACAATGCAAAACAATATTTGGCACTTACTGAATTCCAGGGCTAAGCATTGGAGGATGCTTTTTGATGAAGTCTGTCAGTTGTTGATGTGTTGGATTGATTATGCGAAGCCTTGCATTCAATGCTTCACGAAAAGAAATGCCTTCAGACATGGCTCTGACAGTCCTTGAAAAGATTAGACATAAAACAGATCTCTAAAAGATACCTTGCAGTCATGAGTTTAATTTAACGAACACAAATTAAAATTCAAAAATCATTAATATGAATCATAGCCTGTTTCTTTTTGACAGATACCTTCTATCCCTCCTGTCTTTCCTCTTCTTCTTCTGTAATTTAACCAGGTCTGAGAGGGACATCAGAGATCATGGAGCACCATTCACATCTTTGTTAGGCGATCTCAAAAACTCATGTTGGCCTGATCTTTTCTTGTTACCAAACTTTAAATAAATAGTTCTAATATTATAACAATCACTCCCCAGTCAGCAACCAAAACGGCAAATCAATATTGAGCAAAATCCTTAAACATTATTGTGGTTACCTCTTGCTTGGCATGAAATGAACCAGTGATTTTCTTTTTTTACTGGTGGTGCAGTGGTGCAGTCACTTTCACTAATCTTTTACAAGCAGTAAAAATACTTATTATTAATACGGTACTCAAAGTTAAGCATAATCGTATACATTTGTGATGCTATGAAAGGAAATGCATTTGCCTCCCCTGAGAAAATATTCATCTTTGGTAGAATACAACCTATAGTTTCAATTTTAAGTAAAGCAGACTGAAAAGGCATCATGAAACCACTAAGAGAGATTCTATTATAAGAGAAAAGCTTCAAGAATATTGCCAGGGTAGTCATAAATAATTATAAGTCTCTAACTATTTGTTTTGAACTCTTCCACTCTGATATATCGGTATGAGCACAATTCAACTCTTTCATGACAATTTGACTTCATTCGTGATATTCCCGATATATATATGGATAATTTGTAAGTTTAGTCAGAGTTTCAATCATATTGACTCATGCAGATACAGTGACCACTTAGTAGTCAGAGAGTAAACAGTTTTAAAAGTGTTTACATGCCGTTTCAGTAAAATGTCCTTGTTGGTAAAATACTGACAGCTTTATTCATTCAAGGTTCAGGGTCTGCCACTGGCATTGTAAATTAATTTATTTCTTCAAAATAATATTACAGTAGCATACAGTGGCTATGAGTCTATGCATAAAAAAATAACAATTTCTTTCACATTGCAAAATGATCCTCTAAGAACCCATGGAAGAGGATAAAAAATATAAAAAATACAACAGAAAAGTTATTAGTCACCATACCATGCTTTGACCTGCTCCCCTACACCACAAAATTTCGCCAATTCGTCGATGCCTTCGTCTCGACAAACTGTGGAGTCTACATCAAAGCACACTCCATCAGCACTTCGCCAGATTTCTTTGACCTGGTCACAAGTTTGTGCAGCTGGTGTCATGATGCTGTTGAGGACAAACACAAAAAATCAGGTTCATATTATGTCAAGAACATTTATAACGGCTGTGACTTGGAGAACAAACCAAAGTTTATACATATTAATTTATCAATTTCAGTGAAGCATGGTCGATTCAATGGTCAGTTTTCGCCCATTGCCGGGTGTTACCGATGCGGCCGTTACAAATTTTCAGATATTTGCTTGTTCCCTCGAAGTAAACTTTATTGAATGTCACTCATCTCATTTTGATCAAAAATGAAATTGGTCGATAGAAAAACAAAAAAAAATTATATGTGATAAAAATGCTGTTCATTTTTAAAAATGCTATGAGAGTGACTCAATAAAGATCACTTTGGTGTGAAAAAGTGAAAATCAAAAAGTCAGTATTAATATGTTTTAATACATTCTAACGACGACAACAATACCATTTTATTTACACATATATGTGACTCGCCATTACTGCAAGGGTGATTGTTTGGGTCAACCCTGTAGATGTAGTCTCGCTCAAAATCCTTAAATTTTATCACTTGCACTCTCATGGGTGCTATCACCAAATAAGGAATAACAGAGCCTATTTTCGGCAAATTTTTCAATGTTTACTTTTAAAACGAGGCTCTGATTGGTTTGAAGTGTTCCAAGTTTGTGTATTTCATTCATGAAAACCCTTTCACTTACAAGTTTTTACGGGGTGGTCAGAGAGCCACACTCAAATTCAGCCTCAGTGCCCAAATTCAGACGGCCACAAAATTTTCGAACACCCTATACCATCTCTAAAAATTAACAATTCAGTGCTGCTTACTTCATAATATAATGTGTTCTTTTTAAGATTGAATATTAAATAAATGTATTTTCTTCAATCCAGTTCACATTTTCCATATATTATATATATATGACTGATGTAATAATAAATGTCAAAAAAAAATTCTTTTTTTTAATTGTGCAGCCACAAAATTTTCCGAGAGGGCTTTTTCACAATAAATAAGAAAAATTCTACACATGTTTCTCTCACCTTTAAGCTCAACATCACATTTTTCTAGATTGCTTCTATTACATGTACTTTCTTCATTTCAGGTCATGAAATTATTTATTTTGTTAGCAAACAAAAAAACCCAACCCCCCCCCCCTCCCCCCCCGAAAATCTTTTCTGTTTCATGCAGTACTAGTAGTA
>JBCHJU010148177.1:0-10279 GCA_039654505.1 Plocamopherus imperialis | reverse complement strand
GCTGGGGGAATAGATTGCTTTGAAACTAAGAAGTAAATGTCTTCTTTCACTAAGACCTCAGCCATTCTATTCAGATTTGAATGTATGAATATGCCAATACCTTCTATACCAGTGTTATTTGGCAATAAATCTATTGTGAGCATCTCAAGTCAAATATTTGAGAATTGAATCAGTACTTAATGAGTAAAGTTATTTGATTCTGGCCATTCCGGTTAGGGATTATATTCTATTGATGAGAGAAAGTTAATTTTTACAAGACTGCAGTGATTTAATTTGCCAGTCACATTTTGGTGCAATTTTTTTACCCAGCACGTGTAACAGGAACATCTTTATATTGACAATCATTAATGTTAAAAAAAATGACCCAAAACCCCCACAATTTCTTTTGTAGTTCTTTTAAACAAGGTCAATGTTAAGTTATCACATGGTGTCTCTGTCCCGATATATGATTCTAAAATCTAGTGTACATCACTTATTCTTAATAAGAATCATGGCAAATTGAAATGTCAGTCATTTCTTGAACCATAAGTTTACCCTACATATGAATCTCTTATCTCTTTTTCCCCTCTTTTGTACATGTGTAATAAGAAACATTTTTTCAATTGTGCAGCTGATCTAGCATCATTTTGTTTTTATTGTGTAAGAAAGAAAAAGAGCTTACCCTCTTGCTAACAGACACCAACCATGTGAATTTTCTATACTGCAATCAGAAAAGATTTTGCTTTGCTGAAAATCAGTTGAATGTGTAAAGTATGTACAGAATGCTATTCAGACAACCCATTCTTTTGTGTGTTTGTGAAAATTGTGCTTGAAATCTCTTTTGATTTTGTTATTTGAACACCTACTTTAATGTTTGTAGTATCTGTTTGATTATGTAGATTCTGCTTCTATCAAGGTGCTAATATCAATTCTGAAATTGTTCCATGAGTGCTGTAGCATGTTGGGCAATTGCATTACTCACTGTCCTGTTGTTGAAACAAAATCGCTTGCAGACAATGTTGTATGATCTATGCTCTGCATTGTACGCTTTGCAATGTAAATTTATAAGCTCATTGCTTTACTCTCAAACTTTCTCAATAAGCAAAAATATGCTTCTATTTAATTATGGTCTGGTTCCGTGATTAATAACAAGAGTTTTGAATCCTAGAGATGGGACTTCAAATCCCTCCTCAGTTTTTGTGTATTTTTGGTTGTGCTTTTCTCCTCACTCAGCCCACCTCCTCAATGGACCCCTCTAATCATCCCACCCAGGTTTAAGATTCATGTCTAGATAAACATTTCAATTTTGAGGACCAAATTTCTTGCGAATGTATTCCAAACTGAGATCTCACCCGTAATGTGTTTAGGTCCTGTGCTAGAGTTTTCCCATCCTAGTACCAAATGTAGATTTGAAACCTGATACCACTGTGCTGTGAATCCATATTTTTTCACCCATGTGTATATCTTTGACATTTTTCAATTGACACATAGAGTTTATTAAGTGTCTAGTGTTTATGAAATCCTGGACATAGAAGGCAGGAAATTGTGGTGTTCTTAATTAAGAGTAAAGCATTGCAGGTATCTATTTGAATTAGAGGAAAGCAGCATTGTAAATTGGAGTTTGTGAAGGACTATTTCATGATACAATGTCACTAAAATTGGTTGGTTTGATTCTATCACTAAATACAATGTCAATTCCTTGAAAATGTAAGTGAAATTTTCACATTCAGGCAAGTTTTATGAGTAACTTTTATGCAGGCTTTTCAAATGGAAATGTATGATCATGACTATATAGTATATAATGATCATTTCCATTTAATTCACTGAATTATATGTGATGGCCTGAATGAGACTAAATTTTTCTTTTTTTTTTTTTTTTAAGACAGATATTTGTGAACTCCCCATTCCTTTAATTCAAAGATATAGCACACCACTGACATCTCCATATGAGGCGCCCCTTCCATTGCATGTTTTGAAATGTACCTAATGCAATTTACTCAAATGCTGTGACATTTCAATATACATTTGTGAGATTGTAGCATGCAGCTTTTTCTCAGACTTGTAGTTTGTATTCTGTTTCTAGATCTTGTCATCTTTGGGACATTGTATGGTGATTGTGTTTCATTCTACTGGGCCATTTTGTTTCTTGCTTGTAGTTGATTTTGATAGATTAGATGTAGCAAACCAATGCTGTGATGTGGTGTTTTCTGATTCATTAACCTGAGATCTCCTATTTATTCCAGTGAATGCTTGTCTTCCGTCACTCATAGAAATTGTATGGGTGACAAGCCATACTCATGCCAATGTCGTCGCTATTTTTATTGTTGTTGACGCCAGAGTTGATCTTTGTTGCCAGGTTTCTTCATACAACGCAAACTTCGTGTAAAGCAGTATTCAAGCCAGTCCAGCTTTTTTCCTTTGCTTTTCTTTTTTTTTTTTTTTTCCTTTCTCACTTATCCATTTCACTATTCCATCATAGCCCTTTTCTTTTTAAAATTATCTCAAGCAGGGTTAAAACTAATTAATATTTTTTATTCTTATTTATTCAGACATATAATTTGTGACTTGTTGCGTTTGAAGAAATGTTGGTATTTTTGTCTCACATACTTTTTAAGAATTGAAAGGATTCTAAACTAAATCTATAAGAAATTTCATGACAAAATTAGTTTTCATCATCTGCAAAGAAAGGATAAAGAGATGGCATTTTCCAAGTAATTTCGACATACTTTTCTTCGGAATTTCTATGCCACCTCCTTGATTTTGATTTTTATTTTTTAAATATGTTGCAGATTTTTTAATTCTGTACAATTACTTTTGCCTTCGTTGAAAACTACTTGACTGAGGCATTATGTTTCTTAATTTAGTTTGTATGATTGTAAGTATTGCTTAAGAAGTGAAGATCACAGTCTAACGGATGTGTGTTCATTGTCTTACAACGCTTGGTTGCCATATGTTCAGTTGTTTTTTGTGGATTGTTTTTTTTTTCTATGACATGGGAATGTGGGATATTGGTGTTGAGTCAGATATTTCAATATTTGTTGGACCTAGTTTTATTGTTTGAACCTTATCTTAATTTTTGTAGTGTTGACATAACTTTTGAAAGTCATATATTTAGCAATTTGGGACTTGACATTAAATGTGGATGCATTTGACTCCTTTGCCCAATTTCCCATGATGTGTAAATTAATATGTGTGTCAGTTTATGGTTGATTTTCTTGCTCTCTGCGGAGGTTTACATATATTTACACATTAATTATTGTTAGTTAAATTTTTCTCCTCCATCCATAATTAAAAGTAAATTCCTAATTAGGGAATGGAGGAAGAAAAAAGTGTGATGAATATTTATGAACATATTCACAAAATTGTTGTATACAGGGTTCCCATCAGTCATAAAAAAAAAGAAAAAAAGAAAGAAAGTCAAATTGGCCTTTCTGTTTTGTTTTGTTTTTCGAGCCGTTTTAGAAAAAAATTGCTAAGACATTTATGGTAAATAAGAAGATTGGAAAAGGAATATGGTTATGGGGAAACAGAATGAATCAATGAACAGTGTCAATTATCATGTGGCTGTCTACTCTCCTCCCTGCCCAATGTTTTTCCTTTCTCTTTCTTTACCTCCATTTTTACCCTCCCCAGCTCAAAGAATGATGTTGTCAAACCTCTTTTTTTTAATGAAATCTTCATATTGCTTGCATCATTGTTATTCTCAGCTTGGTTGTGACATGTGACATCTTTGCAATGAATTATCATATATTTTATTATTTTTTTCTATTCTTTTTTTTTTTTTCAAAGGCCATGGATGTGCTTAAATCATTTAAAGGTCCATTCCTCCTGAACTTGCCATTGCTATTCTCTTAGACTGACTTTTAACCTTTACTGCTTGCTTTTTATTAGAATATTGTTTTTGTGTATGGTTCTACTCCTTTTTTCTTTCACCCATTTAGTGCTGGGGCCGCATTGCTAAAATTTCAAATATATGTCCCAGGGACATGCATGTCATCTTCCGGGATATCCCGGAAATCTGGGTTATCGCTTTGGGCCCGGAAAATTTTCCGGGTTGGGCGCCGTTCTTCTTGTCGAGTCGATACTGTGAAAACATGTAGTGGGAATATGAAGACAGAGTACCCGCCAACCCATTTAAGCCGTGTTCAGATATGAAGCGTTTGAGTGAGCTATTGCTGATGCTAGCGTCAGAATATAATGATAGTGTTTATCGTTCGTGAATTCACACCACAAGCAGTAGCCGCTTGCTCGATATATACATCCGACACATGTGTAAAGACGTACATGTAAATGTAAATCGATGCTCAAATGTTAGCTTCGTCAACGCTTGGTGTCCGAACACGGCCTTACCATGTATGTATTTAACACCAAAGCTTAGGTGTGTCTGACATGCTTTTTTCGCAGATTTCAATGAATTTCTGGCCGACTGACCTGTCGTAAATTTGTACCTATATGTACACTGGAAAGAAAAAAGAAACATCGAGAGAGAGAGAGAGAGAGATGATATGATTATATGCCGGAAAGGTGAGTCCTTTCATTATGCCATTAGCTCTCCACAATACGGAAGAGGACCACTATATTGAACAGTACGATAATCATGATAGGCCTGCAACTAGACCTACAATCAGTCTTCGGTAAAGACGACAGCGCACGGTACAATACTATAGAAGGGTCATCGACGTTGCCGATTCCTGGAACTACTCGTGCTTAGTACATGTGTGATGTGGCCCAGTGTTATAAATGCTCTGCACGGGTGTGGCTACACTGAACAAGCAAGTGGGCCGTACAGAAGGCCTTGCGTTAACCCTTTGACTACTTAGATCCGATATGTCGGCATGGGCACGATTGAACTCTTTGACTACAATTCGTCCATATATGGGGATGAGCGTATTTGTGCTCATGCCGATATATGGTCGTGCTCGTGCCGGTGCATGTATATATTGGCTCTAGGAGTCAGAGTTAAATCCATACGTAATCCCTACACGGCTTCAAACTGTTCCAAATACATTTTAGATCTTATTTGTCCCAGAGATGACTAGACTAGATGTAGATGAAAAAGGCGGAAATTTTTATGCGCGATATGGCGAATAGCGTCATACGATGGACTTTCCGTGGTCATAAGTTTATGGCATGTTCTTCAGTACGGGTTTTGGGCTTCGGTGTCGCTATACGATAGCGATATGGTAAATTGGACAAAACATTTAATATTATATAACGGCACTGCTCTTTGTATGAGCCGATAGATAAAAAAGAGTAATAATGCTAGTGCTAGTCTAAACACAGATAAAAATAGGTGTATCAAACGTCTGGTATCCAGAACCCACTCCAATTTTTTTCTTTTGGAATTTTTCTTTCTTCTTTCTCTTTCTTTCTTTCTTTTTTCTTTCTTTCTTTCTTCTTCTTCCCGCACTTCTTCTTCTCCCTCTTCCTCTTCTTCTTCTTCTTTTTCTTTCTTTCTTTCTCCCTTTGCTTCTTCTTCTTCTTCTCCTCCTCCTCCTCCTCCTTCTTTCTTTTTTCTTTCTTTCTTTCTTTCTTTCTTTCTTTTTTTTTCTTTCTCTTTTCTTTTTCATTTTTCTTTTGTTTGTTTGTTTGTCTGAAGGGTGTACAATGTAAAAGTGTGGAGGGATATTTTCAAACTTGTCTTCCGAACAGTATATACGGTGCATTGTGTTACTATTTTTTCTTGGAAATGAGTTTTTTTTTACCCTAGTGTTAGGATTTTTCACCAGTTCATGGTGGCAGGTCTGAGAACAAAACTTTTTCTGGCTTAGAGCATTTCAAATGACTTTTTGCATCCTTAATGCTCGACAATAAAACAACAGAAATTACTGGCACAATGAATGAAAAAGAATAAGCTAGAAAATACAATAAATAAATAAATATAATGGTCCATCTAGAAGTCAAATAAATTTTGTATTGAGCTCTCCACCGTGGCATTTTGTTATTATATATGTGCTAAGGCAAAGTATGTTTTATATCATGCATACTCACTGAACTAGTATATTTATGCAGTTGCTTCCATTTTAAGGTTGGTTTTCAGGTTACTTTCTTTTATGCCCCTTTGTTAATACTGTACGTATTGGTAATTGAAAACAGACCCTCATTGGCTGAGTGGACGTTGTAATTATCATTTGATCCGACTCCGATCGGATTTCAGGGGTGACAATTTTTTGAAACTCAAGTTTCAGGGGTAGGAAAATTTTCCTGTGACATCCATGATTTGGGGGAAACATGTTGTTTTTCCTCGGGTTTCAATGCTGTCACGCTGAAAACCAGGCTGATCTAGTTGGGCGGATTCTGCCCGGTTACATCGGCCTTATGTCACTTCTAGGGTTAGCATTACACATTGTTGAAAGCATGGTTGTAAGCCGTCTGCCTGATGCCATTCATAGGTATATTTTTGTAATAGCCCCCATCCTTTTTTTTCCTCAGGAGGATCGTCACGGCCGTGGTAAGCACCTTGTGACGGATATCCGAATCACTTTCAATGACAACCCACGCAGAGGTCGCGGGAGACGCGGAGGCCGAGGCGGCATGGAGCGTGGTGGACGTGGTGGCCCACGTCAAGGTGGCCAGCGCATGGGAGGGCGCCAGAGGGAGTCAGCTCCTCGTTTCGACGATAAGGCAGACTTTCCCTCCCTTGTTAAATCGGCCGCTTAAGTGCTGATCCGATTCAGTTTTCTCAACCAATTGAGAATTCAATTATTAAGACAGAAGTTTTCCGGTTCTGTTCTACTTTCTTTTACTTTCACCACATCAGGTCACTTCCTACTTGCTCTCCCCCTTTCTCCAATGTCATCATACAACAGTGCATCATCCAACTGATTGGGAATGACTGGGAGTATGAACAGATTGTGTACATTTGATTTTTGGCCACTGCCTGTATTTTGACCCCCCCCCCCTTTTTTTTTTTTTGTTGCCGTTTTGTAAAAAACTCAATTCAGATCAATTGAGAAACTAGGAATGCCTAGTTTTGGTGTGTGTTATGCCTGTATTGTCTATCACTGGTTTTGAATTGTAGGTCATGGTCATACCGATTTGGTATGCATGTGTCATAGCCAGATTGAGACAGCTTTGAACTAAGATTGAGCATGTGAAATAAAATGACGCTTGACTTTTTTTTTTTCTTTCTTTTTCTTTTTCTTTTTACATTGTACAGACTGCCAGGGACTTTTTACAGCATTTGTTGTTAATCTTATAGTTGACTTTTAGAGATTTTTCTTTTTTTTTTAGTAATGCGTGTTTGATTCCATTTCAGCATGAATGCCAGTCGTGTGTTTTTCTCTCTTGTTATTTTTAACATCGCCTCCATCACAGACAAAACTTCATAGTCATCCCATGTTCTCATTTTGTTGTGTATTTATTTGTGTGTGGGAGTTTCTGCGTGTTATCAAGATGTTGAATTTATCAGATTTCATTGGGTATCATTTTTTAAAACTGTTTGACATTGTATGGACCTTACTAAGCATATATGCGAAGGGGTTTTAAACCAATGACAAGATTTCATCCCCAAATCCACATTTATATAGTCAATGTGGCTTTCCTGGTCATTCATGTCTGTAATGATAAGCTGGACATGTATTTTCAGGCTGGGTTTATGCCTAATTTGGCATGGTAATGTGACGGCCAAATTGGGGCTTCTTGTTTTGGCTTATATTGCTGTAATTATTTAGTGAGGTTCATAACAATGGTTTTATACAAATTTGTGAGGAGTGGCAGGCATAGGTGACATTATCTTGGCATGTATGTGATGGATTGCCAGAGACAAAAGAATTAAAAAAAAAAAAAATCCTTTTCGGAAAGTGAAAAATAAAATTAATAACCTTTTTTTGTCGTTATGTCTCCTTATTATAATGTTTGTGATGTTCATGTGCAGTATTTGTCAAGTCCGTGCAGAGGGCAATGTATATGTAATAAATTAACTTTCGGGACATTTTTTGACACCCTTCTAGTGCTCGGAATGACTGCACTGTAGGTGCTTATTGTATGGGAATAAGAATATGGAGGTACAGGGTCGGGAAAAATGGTCTTGATTTTCTGGAAGAGGTCGGGAATTTAATTTTAGACAATAAAATACATACAACGATGAATTCGCCCAAGAATATCAATACATGTATTATTCTCATGCGTCCTATGCAGCCATGAAAAAGACCTGATAGCAATAGTTGGTCACCGATCGATGTCGCGAATCTACCGTTACAGCTGTCCCCGTGGTTTTATGCAAATCAATAGGCCAAAATTATGCAAGCCAAAATTCAAAATTACGCCACACTATTCATCTAATAGAATGCAAAGTGCTATATAATTATAGACGATTTTCAGGTTTTTTTTTCTTAGAAACCTGGAAAAATTTTCAAAATTAGCAAAATGAAACATTAACTTCTGTCATCTGCATTAATATGGCCACCCGCAAATTTTGGCAAATTTCCCAAAATTGGCAAATCTTGGCAAATTTCAGGAAGAAACCGAAGAGGAAGAAGAAAAAATAGCTTTAAAAAGTGCGCAACTGAAAAATATTGCAGGCTTGCGACTTACATGTCTATCGACATGTGAATGATCAAAATTAGCAAGCTAAACGGACCAAAGGTTATTGCGGACGAAGAGATACCCCTCCCTCTCCCTTACCCACCCCTTCAACTTCAACAATGCTGACAGATGCCTCCCATCCCCACTATCACAGTCACATTCTTCTAGGCCCAGATTAGACAGGTTAGATGGCAAGAAAGTGGGTTTAGTGAGAGTGAAAGGCTAATCAGTCTTTTTGTTTGCCTTGCCCTACACTACTACATGACAGGATGTTGGCATGGGATGAAATAACAGACAAAAATCAAGGCATGATTTCGATACCGGGTACAGTGGATTCTGCAAAATGGCAGGGACATCATAGGACATGCCACCTTACCTTCAGATGATACAAGTGAGCTGAAAAAGCCAATGAAGTCACTTACTAGTGTGGTATATCTCTAGAAAACAGCAGACAATTTTGTTACTAAAGTTGAGACAACAGAGATCCCAGTGTTGAGATGGTGCAAACGTTGCAGCCTCAAAACCCACTCTTTTGCAGTAAACACTCTTGTAAACAAAAACGAAAAAATCATATCTTAAATAGGTTTCTTTTATATCGACTTTCTCTTTTATCGACATAAATCTTCTGGTACCGCATATGTCGATATATATCAGGTGTGCACTGTAATAACAAAGGAAAAGGTGCATATTTTGCTATTGACACTAGGACAATAAAAGTGAATACGGTACAGATAACTTGATGGTTTCTTCATGAAATATTGGTTCTAAATTGCTGTTAATGTTACTTCTTTATTCTACCTTGACAATCTGGATAGAGACTTTATAATATACTTTAAAAGACTTCTTCCAGAATGGCACAATGGCAAAATCTTGATAATACAGCAGATATTGCATAGAAACTAGCTAGTCTGGAGAAGCCCAAAAGTGTTCTTACACCTCTAGCTGATGTAACATCTTTAGAACCGTACATAGTAAATCCCCATGCCCACCCCCTACCCCTTATACTGCTCACTGGAAAATCTGCTAGGGCCAAAAGAAAAACAAAACAAACAAAAAAACACAAAAAAACAAGAACAGAGAGAATAAAAATTCTACCTCTTGTTTTCTACAAAACTTGTGGTACATGTGTAAAAATTGGACAGGAAATGCCAAACAAGACAATGTATGCCTGTACTTTTGGCTTTCTCATGTTCCTAGACAGTTTAAATAAAATATAAACAGCAAATGAACAGAAACGTTAATATTTGGATAAAAAACAACCAATGAAAGACGAAGATCCAAATTTTAACCTTTGCTTACCACAATCATTGAGAGCTGCTTTCAATTCATTCTTGTCAATGGAGCCAGAATTATTCTTGTCATAGGATTTGAAATTTTGCTGCCATAAAATAAGATACTCCCACAGTTCTTTGAATTGATTAAAATTAAGTTTACGATCGATGTAAAATCCGTCAAAGATGCCTGAGGATTGGAGTGGAGAGCAATTAATTTTATGTCCACATTGCAGAGTAGCCAATAGGTTATTAAGTACATTTAGTGTTTGGCATCCAATCCTTTATGACCATGAAATGAAGAAAGAAAGAAAGAACGCCTATGCTGTAACAATGAAACAGAGATATTCCTGGGCAATGTATGAAAAAAACAACAACTGAACATGTTGAAGCAATCTACGCTTAAATATGTATGTACATGTACACTTGTAAGCCAACTAACAGTATTATTTGAATCTGATGAGATCATGGTAATAAGAGATAAAAAAAAATAACCTCCCCCA
>JBCHJU010148066.1:0-10279 GCA_039654505.1 Plocamopherus imperialis | reverse complement strand
GAAGATTACGTGGTGATTTAATTCAACTTTACAAACTTGTCCATGGCATTGATAATTTGGACCCGGGCAAGTTCTTTCAGTACTCTGATACTACGTTCACAAGAGGTGATCGATATAAAATATGCATGACGAGGTACAAAACGCAGATTAGACGGAATTCATTTATTCAGAGGACATCAATGATTTGGAATGATCTTAGGTTCGAAACTAAGAATGCAAAGTCTGTCAACTCTTTCAAAGCTTCCATTGATGGGGAATTAACAGCTCATAGATTTGTCTATGACTGATGTACCATTTTAACTAATTGTTTATGTTCTCCAGGCATTTAAAAGTTTTAAACCTATTGACCTATGCAATTGATATGATATGATATATCCATTTTATTTTACAAATTTTTCTCAAATCGACAAAACATGTTTTAAGTAAAAGCGTATATATACAAATTAGTAATTTCAAATTAATGTAGAAATCTAAAATTCAAACTTGCCTTTTATGATCGTCGATGAAAAAAATCACCAATATATCTTTGAAATTTAGAACTAGCTTTTGACGTAACACGTTCTTGTGTCTTTATATATGAATATTCTGTCTGGCAAATGTAGCAATCTGCACGTTGAATAGGACATGTTTAGGAAATGTTATACGAAGCCCTCCTCATGCTGCATCTTAAGAAAAGCATCGGCCATGTACATGTATATTTGAAATCAAAATACAGATATTATTTATACGCTTAAAAGTCATGAAAATACTCATTTCACAGGAAGTCATCAAATGTCCAATATGTTTTTACACAACCCACAAGGATGATCCACAATCTGTCTGCACATCACGCTTTTTCTGTGCATCCATGAGCCATTTGTAGGTTGCCACTTCGTCGCCTTTTCTCGTCTTCTGCATCCCCGATATTATTTAAACTATTAATGTTCCAGTAGAGATGGTTTACATTTCGCAACGTCTCGAAACATCAACAGCAGGTGGAAAGCGAGACAGGCTTGAAATTCACGCATGGGAATCGCTGAAAGGTTAAGGATGCTTTATCAAAAGGTAACTGCCATGTATCAGTATGATTGGGCGAACAACATCTTACTTTACTATTTCTCCACCTTCCTCCAACAAAAAAGAAACCCAACAACAACAACAAGACCTAACAACAAAAATGAAACAAAAACAAAACAATACCCCCTCCCCAACCCTACAACACAAACCAAAACAAGAGCCCTTCCAAAAACAAACAAAAACAACAACAAAGCAAAACAAAGCAAAGCAAAAACAAAAAACAAAAACAAAACAACAAACAACAAACAAAATATCCCATAAAAACCAACCCAAAACAAACAAACAAACAAACAAACAAACCATTTATCAAAATACAACAGCAACAATAAGAATAACAAAATCCCAACAAACAAAAACCAAGACACAAAAAACCCCAAAGAAACAATGAAAAAAATCTAAAACCACACAAAAGCGAAAACCAAAAGAAAAGAACAGAAAAAAGGCAAGTAAGAGAAAAAAAACCAAACAAACAAACAACCCTTCCTCACACAAGGAAAAAGAAAAAGAAAACATACAAAAACAATATTAGCAACACCACCACAACAAAACAAAACAAAACAAAACAAAACAAATCAACAAAAGGGCCCCTTCAACCGTCCACACGCACAAAAAAATCAGTACTAAAAATAGTAAATACTAATTTAATAAAACAAAACGCCAATTATTTCGGACGGATAACAAAACAAAGCTTCCACCACCCAACTAGATCAACGTGCCAAACGCCGTCGTCAAACGCATTAACTAAGGCCCAAACGCAGACAGGCAGACAAACAGACAGCCTGGCCCAGACAAACAAACAGACAGATAGATAAACCCAGACAGACCCAAGGCCAAACCGTAACGCGGCACCAAGCCGTCTCGCATTAGCCCTTACATTGTCAGCGACCACGTTAGATAACTCATCAAGATCGTTGCCAGCCAGTGCGGCAAACCAGGGTTAATGCCCTTGGCAAACCGAGTTATTTAGCCAATCAGGCCGATTGACTGTGCAGTCCGGCTCATTTGCATGGACAGGCACTGAGCCCGCCAATATTGTTTTTTTTTATTCGTGGAATCACATTACAGTATACCAAGTCTACGACTGCTCGAGGTCCCGCCCTTGTCACTAGTCATGGCTCGGGCATTCGTCCTCATTGTTTGGCTTGTGCTTTCAAACGATTAAAACAAAACATTAATGTCTCTCCTCCTCTTCTCTCCCTCCCACCCCTCTCTTTCACACACACACACACACACACACACACACACAAACACATACACAAACATACACACACACACATACGCGGGTCTTGCACAATTGTTCATCTTTGCACAGATACGGCTCTCAAAATTACCTCCTCCCATCCAGGATTAAACTGGAACTTTAACAACTGCCAGTACAGTTTCCCTACCAGAGACCCCTAATAATCGGTTATTGCTATTTATCGTGGGCTACCGTAAACACCATTACCTATCCTGATAGAGTTTCGCGCTGTATAAATTCCCTTCACACTCTTATCAGTCAGTGACAGTTGGAACGTTCTGTCTGTCACAGCAACGCCGATTATAAAAACAGGCGTGGCGGATATCAATTTACGTAGTTTCTGAACACCCAGTGACTTGTGTTGTATGCTTTGTAAGTTGATCCGATGGGTCTTTTGTTGTTGTTTTTTTTTTTTAGGAAGAGTTCTACTTTCGACCGACGTGTGACTTCACCCTCCAGTTACTGATTCAGTCACAGTCTTAATCTTCAAAATAGTTGATGAACTCAGCTGAGTATTCACGTCAACGCGCCAAAAGTAATTCGTCCTAGTACATGTATTTTGATATAAGTGTTATGCATTTAAGTTTCTGCTTAATATCTTCTATATCTTTACTGCATTTTACATTGGTCATGGCGGTATAAGATCGTTCTTATCGATACCATCTCGTGTTATTTGAATAAATCCTATCCTTTTCTTAAAAAAAAAAAAACACACACCACCTACATCTCTTTTGCAGTGTTTCTCATGCAAGTGTCTTAGCTAAGTGAGATCTAAGGATAATCAAGGTTTCAAGCCGTGGTTGCCTATGGAGAATTCGATCTGGATCTTGTCATTGAATGGATATTGTACAATCTTCAAATCTAAAATTTGATGAAAAAGGTATGGGATGTCTGGTTCTCGGATAATCCAATCCAAAGACGATAAGAATTAGCTTTTTGTCACGGGAGGGGGGGGGGTGTCTTTTCGTCCAAATGCCAAACAGGGGTAATCAATATGTCATAGAACTGCACAGGAAGTTCCAGAATTAACTCTTTGTGTTCCATAAGCTGATAAGCCGGCACGAGCACGTTAACTCTTTAACTACATGTTTCCCATATACATGTATCGGGATGAGAAAGTTGGTGTACATCCCGACATATTAATAAGGGCAAACCTTAGTCAAAGCGTTGAATCGCGCTCATGCCGATGACTGGCTTCATGCTGCACAAAGAATTAAATTGTTCTCATGCTGACGTATTGGGGATTTGGGCAAAGAATGAGTTAAAATGCAAACGTGAATCAGAGTGGATAGTGGCTTGTATTTGCTGCGGTTTTTGTTATTTTTGTTGGGGTTTTTGTTTTGTTTTGTCGGGAGGGTGAGTCGTGGAATTCGTTGTTTTGTATTACGTTTTTGTCTCGTTATATTTTTTGTTTGTTTTTTGTTTCTTTTTAAAGGTTTTAGGGAGTTTGTGAGGTATGTTGAAGTCCTTGGAAGCAAAGAAGATTGCCTTGTCTCATGTCGTCATTCATTAAGGTAAAATGATACATTCAGTACGTTGGGCGGAACATATGATGATTGATAGATGGGCGCTTCGTGGGGGTGAGACCCGATCGAAAAGCCCTTAGAGAACGTCCCAGGCCACTTTTTCGGGCAGGACGGCGATGCTTTTCGAGAAGCTGCACTTGATCTCTACGACATCTTCACCGACATTAAATCAGCCACGATTTATTTTAAGCTCTCTTCTCCCTTAACACGTGCCAAAGTGACTACGCGGAGGTCGAGGGTATCGTTCATTACATCTCTAGAATCGATACCAAATAGATGGTTGGTCCGGTCAATGAGCAAGGAAAGACTGTCGGGACTGTAAGAGGAAGCCATTGAGAAAGAGATAACGAGGTTAATGGTTTGCAAAGTAGACATCAAGGTGAAGTAGCGCGCCTTCAATTTGGCAAGGGCACTAGGATGCAAGATGGCTGCTGTTGTAGATTGGATTGACTTTTCTGCACTGCGAATTACTTTATGATAGCTACATAATATTATTATGTGTGTGTCGGTAAAGTCGCATAACATTATGAATAGGTATAAAATACACCTGTCAACCTATCTTGATCGATCTCTGTATGACTACAGCTCCGTTGCTGAATAGATGCCAAATTTAAAAGATGATTACTCATTTACAGTTACTTAGATTGAATTCGCTGGTCTATGTCTTTCTTCTGGAGTGAGTTAGCTCCGGATTTATAGTTGTACACGACTTCTTTCTCTCAAAACCTGTCGAGACGGTTTTTTAATTCACTCAGGGATTTTTAGCATACCACGCTTTCTAAAAGACTATTCCAAAAGATGAACCACTCTTTCGGCTAATCTTTTTTTTTTTCACGTCTGATCTGGATCCTTGCGCCCTTTTCCTTATCCTGCGGATATATTCGATGTCAATTTCAAGATGAAACCTTTTCATTATAGACTGAATTGATAAAGTGAAAAATGATGATGTTATGTCATTTCTTACATAATTACATTTCCCAACTGCCTAATAGAGTGGAGGTTAGTTTTAAGGACACATCTTCATATCATATCATATCATATCATATCATATCATATCATATCATATCATATCATATCATATCATGTACGTGGGCTAATAGGATCATTGTCATTTAAATGCCCGAATCAAAGATTTTTCACAATGCAAGTGGAATTAATGAAGTGAGCAGATACATACTTAAAGGTAATCATTTCCGTTGAGAAATATATATCATTCAGTCAAATCTTAATCATACAATACATATAGTAAACATGCACAAAATAAATAACTTAAACTATGGCCTTGTCATATAGAATTATAGAATCAAACACATTTTTAAAAATTACCTATCATACCAGGTGACCCCCCAAAAAAAAACACGCAACACTCGTTTGATGTTGTAAAATCATTATTAACAAATATATTACAATAAAACTGTACAGAAACCTAAAACAACTAACCGGATTGAAGATATAAAAATTTCATCGATTTTCAGTCGTAACTTGCAAAGTTACAGCACATTTTCTGAGTGAAGTCCGTTGCGATTCAAGCAGGTGATTATTCATATTCGAAAATGCTCTACCACATTCCTACATTACTCTAATGGAATAGCTCTAATGAACTTTGTGATTGCCTTTTTCCCTCAGGCAGGTTTTGAAGGTGCTCCCCTACATTTTATCCTTAAGAGAGGCAGAGAGCTGAAAATCCAATGGGTTCAAATCCGGGCTGTGAGATGCCGATGGATGATCTGTTCCCAGACAATGGTTTTGTTATCAAAATGCTCTTTGATCCAGTTTAAGACGGTCTTGGCAGTGTGTGGCGTCGCCCCATCTTTTGGAAACCGTTGTTTTCTTCTTCTCTCAATACCAATATGTATACCCAATTGTCTCCAAAACATTTTCAGAATATTAAGATAACGTTTCAGCATTCACCGTCACAGTGTTCCCATTGCCATTCGTGAACAAAAATGGACCAATAATGCCATCGTAACGAAAGGCTACCCATGCGGTAACTTTTTGGTCATGAAGACCTTTCTCAAAGACTTGGAACCGGTTTTGAGGAACCCCCAAAAATATATTTTTTGCTATTAAGATAGCCATTAGTGTAGAAATGTGCAATTTCTTTATTGAAAATAAAGCTCACGTTTCTCAAGATGAGCGTGTCGTTATTAAGTATGCTTTCACAGCAAAAGCATGGTGTTCAGTATTAAACCGTTAAGACATTTTTAGGACAATAGATTTTGATTTTTTCTATTGAATAATCAATCCGGATAGCTTGACCAGCTTCCACTCAAATATGGTGCAATTAGAGTCATGCGTTATGATGCTATGAGCAATTATATGTATTGCGTTTTTTGGGGGTCAGCTGGTATGTATCATACAGTCTTAGCCAAATTAATCTCAAAACAAAACTTATTCTCACTCAGACCTGAAGCTATTTTCAGAAAAATATTTCATGACGTCAAACAGAAGACACTTTACATCCACACCTTACCTGAACTCTCAGGAGCGGTTCCCTGCAGAAGGGAGAAAACACTGCCGCAGGCTTTGCTGACAGCTGCCATCTTAGCTATGATGGGCAAATTATGAATGACAAAGCCGACCGGCCTTTGTTGGATTTTGACTAGGCTGTTGGCATGGCCCAGGAGGCCAAAGCCAGTAATATCTGTAGCTCCGTGAGCATTGTATTTATGCATAAGTCGGGCAGCTGTCAGAAACAAACAAACAAACAAAAAACAAAAACAAAAAATTGAGAATGAGTCTTGACAAAAGTTGTTTTCAGAGAAAATCTGCATGAAAACAGTGAATATAATCCATCAATCAAAAGCAGAAACTTTTTTTCTAAAATTATTCACAGCAGAAATTTTTCAGAATCTTTCGAGGTACCTGCACATGAAATCCTGTGATAAAAATAGTGCTTTCAAGGTAAAAGATTAAATAGTCAGTGTTATGGCATTCACTAGGTTTGCATTTTCACTTACTACACAGAATGATTTGTCAAGCCTGCATTATAATAATAACAGTCAATCTAAGAAATGAGTGATGATTTCAATTTAACAGCCAGGAACAATTACATTTAATTATGATCTTTCTCTTTCTCATAAAGATGAAAAAAAAATGTCTATTCCAATGGATGTCTATTTGGTTGTAACACCAGTTCTATTCGAATCTGTAACTTCATAATTTCAACCTTAACTGTAGGGCCAATAAACTCACACCAGATTTAGGAGGACTTACCAGTCCTGTTCAATCTGGCCATGCTGAACATTGCCCTCTGATATGCCTTTTGCACATCCTCCTCAGTCACAACGAGCTTGATGTGGTTCCATTTCTCTGGGTGGTTCAACCACTGGTAAGAGTTGACGGCTACTTGCGTGCCCAGCGGTTTTGTCAAAATTAGAACATCTCCTACTACAGCGTTGTTAGGCCTGTGACATAAAACATAAAGCAGGGTAGTGTCAATGGTGTTTGGTTTTAAAATGAACATCATTTAAATGATGCATACGAGCGAAACCATGAGACTTGTTGCAACACCTTTCTCTAAACAAATAAAAAGATGTTTGTCATTCTTTAAGTAAGATAGTTAATTCTTTTACATTTTCTTTTTCTTTTTTTTTTTTTTATTGATCTTGCTTGACGGTACATATCTGTTTCCTTTCTGCCTGAGGATTTCACATGTAGATGACCACTAACCACAATAATTTATCATCTGTTTCACATGGAAACCACTCAAGTCAGTTTTATCTGGGTTTTTGTCAAGAGAGGCAAAAACTGTGTTCAGTCGGGGTTTTTTTATTTACTTTCAATCATAGATTATATGTGATATTTCAAATTTAATTGGTAACTTTAAAACATTAAATACATTAGATGATGCATCAAAGGTCAAGGAATATTCCAATGAAATTTCATCATTTTAAAAAAATCTAGAGAAGTGGTTTGCTTGCAACATAGACGTTATTCTCCATATTTTGTATTTGCATTGACACAAATTAAACTTTAAAAGATTTTTCTTAAAAACATTTGAGAAAACAGTGTAAATCCTTATTTTAAGATAATGAAAAATGTTATAAGATCTCAGTTAATGAAAATACACAGTGAGATTTATACAATAAAGATCTAATTCATTTAAAAAACAACATTTCTGATACAAGCTGTATAACAATTTTTGAGGAGACGGAAAAATGAGTAGAGAAAAGAATCAAAATTTTTAAAAACCTTATAACTTTGACAAAATAATAACCAACTGATTTCAAAACTGTTTATGATAAAATTTAAAAGTAAACGTGATAAAGCTATTGAAGAAACAAAATTAATTTAACAAAACACAATGTTAGAAAACTGGAGAAAATGTAAATTGTCAATGAATTTAAAGGATTCAAAATTGAAGGGGCAATGCATTAAAATAAAATAACATAATTTACATTGGCCCAGTCTTGATTTAGTTACATCAACAAGATCTGAAATAAAATTACCAGTTCTACATCTTTAATCTTATCTTATTTTCTTTTCAATAAGAGTTTCCGATAGCCAAAATTTTTGACATTCAAACATTTCTTCCATTTGATCTTGATCTACACTGTTCAATATCTTTTGATTCAACAAATTAACTCCAGCATTAATAGTGATCTTAGACCTTTAGACATACATGCATCTAAATTTTGCCCTCAAAGCTATAAGATGTCAAAAAGTATGCATTGCATAGGATCTCCTAATACAGAGTGTAAAAAAGAGGGGAAGAAAAACTTATCAAAACCATACAAAATTTAAAAAGAGACTCCAACCACCTTTTTCTGTTTTATTGCTACTCAGAGTCCCCCAGCACCTGACTAAATGATTGGCATAATTTGCCTAAATGAATACAAATAACACTTTGACGATATGAAGATATCAACATCATGGACAAAATATATAATTTGAATGCTCCTCTTCTTCCATCAAACCATTTCAGGCTAAGAAAAGATCAGGGGCAAAACATGACCACTTACATGATAAATTTATTTGATTCACAGACTGTTGTTGCAACACCTCCGACAGTCAACCATGGGTTCAAAATAGTCTGTCCCCCTGTTACTGATGTGCCTGCCTCTTGTGCAGTATCCTGAGAAGACATTGTGTTCATGACCAGAGGAAAAGGAAGCAAGCATTAGCTGAAGATACGACTGTCCAATTAATGAGAAATGTTCACACAAATCAATGCCACATGATGTCTTTAATTTAAGAACAGGTCCATTTTGTGAGGGAAAGAAAATAAAAAAAAAAACACACACACACACAAAAAAACCCTTCTTCCCTCCCTGTTAAAAATACCAAATAGGTATAGCAATGTGACAACAAAAAAACACACAAAAAAACCCACACAACAACAAACAAAATAAGTATCATTAAAGTAAATAAAACCTAAGAAAATCTCTTAATTACTTCCAAAAAGTGAATATTACATTTTGAATATTTATTTTGAAATCTAACCAAACTTTGCCTAAGTACATGACTGAACTCAATAAGCACTTACTCTTCTTGCTGACCTAAATTTGTAAGTTAAAATAATACAGTTAAAAAATCCTTTTCATCTCGAAAATGTCATTCAATTTAAAATGTATTACAAAAACAGGAGTTAATTACCTTGAATCAATTGTGTCTAACTTTAAAATGTACAAACAGCAAGTTTTCTAATTCTTTTCTAAAGCAAAGATCAATTCTACCTCCATACATATCAATGACCTCAAAATATGACAATCAGTACTAACATCTAATTCTAAAACTCAAATTGTAAGATTCAAGATACAAAAATCTATTTTATAATAAACTGTGAAGCGTTTCAGAATGAGCAACTGGATTCAGCGATAAGAATAAAACCTAAATATAAGGGTAAGAACGAAACATAAATATAAGATAATCTTAGCGTAGGAAATAAAAGTTTTAGAAATTGAAACACTATGCCTTAAATCCCTCCATCATTTTGGGAACCGTCACATCTTTTTCCTTGCTAGACATATTGTTGCTCAGGCATAACAACATTAACATGTTGTCACAGTCCACCACACCCATTGCATAGAGATCACTCAACACATGTGCACATGCTATTTTACCCTGAAATCAGAAAAGTTACACAGTTGATTGAAACTTAAACAGTGTCTCACTGAATCGAAAACCAATCAATTTCTCTGTCAAATGCTAAATATGAATCCAAAATAATACAAAATAACATTGATACTTTTTAAAGTAGTTCATAATATATATAATTCTCAAAGATATTTTTACAGATTCATCAAAACTAACTGTATATGTATAAACTAGCCTTGCCCATCATTTGCAGTGTTTTTGGCTTTATGCAGAACAACAAATAAAAGGACATTTCATAATAAAAAAGGAGAGCACACAGTGCATACACACAGTGTCTGTAAAGTACAGTAGAATCCCTTTAAACCGAAATTTTGGGGACCTTCTGAATCATTTCGGTTTAAAGGCATTTCGGTTCAAA
>JBCHJU010147955.1:0-10280 GCA_039654505.1 Plocamopherus imperialis | reverse complement strand
AACACCCTATTTACAGATGCACACCAACTACGACAGACCTGCAAATACATCTACATGACTTTGAACCGAAGGGCTAACACCCAAGTGTCGCTGGATCAATAACAACAATATAACATATCGTTCAGATAGATCGCCTTTCTTGAACAGGATGGTTATTTTTGCTTCATTCCAAGTCAGGTAGGTTTTTAGTTAATAATATATCATTGAATACTACATGTATTATATAATATTAATTTACTGATATACGAAACTGTTTTATACTGAATGTATGTCAACGGAACGGAGAATTGACAAACGGATACCCTCTGGGTTCAACAAAAATTAAAATTGGTCTTTTCCTTTCCTAATTTTAGCTCCCTGTTATGGCCTATTTATACTCGAGCATTGGAGTATCAGACCATAATAATATTCCGACCAAGGACTACTAGATTAGAATCTAATCAAGTAGTCCTTGATTCCGACTCATGCAAGCCATCACTCAAATTTGATCCCACACACTTTTATATTCAGATAAATGCACATAACAAAAAAAAAACAAACAAAACAACAACAAACAAAAAAAACCCCAACAAAAATACTCCCCCCCAAAAAAAAACAAAACAAAACCAAACAACAATAAACAAAAAAACAAACAAAAAACAACCCCACAAAATCAAAAAACAACAAAAACCCCATGAAAAACAAGTTAGAAGCAAAAGATGAAAGGTACAGAAGAAATTTGAGTAAAAGAAGTAGATAAATACAATGCGGCTTTCTCAAATAGGACTTTAACAATCATACTTTAGCAGCCATAAAAGAACAAAACTACAAAAGAATATAGTCATAATAATATTACCATCAATTTATTATTTTTTCATCATGTTTGAGCAAAAACATAGCCAGTTTTTTTTCATTATCATCATCATTCGCCTGTTTGACCACAGTGAACAATAAACAACATTATAAACATCGTTATTATAATTAAATTCCTCAGAGTCGGCAAAAAAATGACAACAGGTCAAACATTATGACAAAAAAAAAAGTCCTCATAAATTCTCACTCTTGCGTTCTTAAATTAAAAGTCATATGGTAACATTATGTAACATAATTAATATCCATTCCTGTCTTATTCGTCATAATAATCTTTATTATAAATGGGCTATCATCAAATATGGCTAGATCTAGCTTCATTATCGGAAAAAAAAACAGTTTAAAATAAAATGAAAGTAGATAAACAAAGCAAAAGAGGCCTCACTCCTTGTTGGAGCAAGCAAAAAAAAACAAAAAAAAACAAACAGAAAACCCAAAAAAACAAAGAAAAACCAGCAGAACAAGAAAAGACAAACAAAGAATCAGTATGAATATGAAAAACAGTATGAACACATAGATAAAAGCCATAAGAATAAAAAAACAACAACTCTCAAACACACACGACAAAAAAAAAAAAAAAAAAAAAAAAAAAATTAAAACGACCCAGATCCCTAAAAAATCCCATGCCCCAACACACACACATTTACATACTGAAACAAATTTAAAATGCAGAAGAGTCATGATAATATAAATAATATACTTGTATAACTGTATGACTGATTAATTAGTACCGGTATTCCTTAATTAAAGGGCCCATGTCAATCTATATATTACAATATAATAATAAAATAAATTAAGGGTTTGAAAACTGAAAAAGAAGAAGAAAAGGAACAGAAACAAAGACTACAGACAAGGAACAAAGAAATATAATTATAAACAAAGTAAATGGAAACTAAAGGGCAGTGCCATGCATATAGATGTGTGGCGACGCAAGAAATCAGTCAGAATGGTCAATTCTTTAAAAATTTGGATCAATAACAATCCTTTCCAATGCAAGCAAATATCTCTAACTTATGGAGAAGAGAGAAGGTCTACACAAATTGAGAAAATTGGATTTGAAGTCAAAAGCACATTATGAAAACCAATGTTATACATTAAAATTAAATCGATCATAACTCCTTGTTTGTGAATTCCACCTGACTTTCTAGCGCCACCATACATTACATGTATATTTATTATATTATGAATTAAACGATTGTTAGGTCACATTTAGGATCAGTCCAAAAGAAGCACCTAAACAAAAAGCTAATGAATGAACTCCTAGCAAATCCATGAAGGTAAGTAAAGGAAAGATCTGACCTCTGGACAGCTGACACAGATGGGCGGCAAGCATAACATGTTTCGAATCATGATCCAATAACACAAAAGGAGGAAAAAACAATAAATACAGTAAGGAAACCAAAGCAACATAAACTTTACAACCCAAAATAAATGCAATAGAGAAACAAAAGCAATATAATAAGTTCATCCAAATCAACAAAGAAAAGCAAAAAATATCCTGATCCTAAAGACCCCTTCCCCAACCCAGCCTTTGCCCCTTCCCCTCCACAACAAAAAAAAAAAAAACAAAAAGAAAAGAAAAGCTTAATTTTAAAAAATTCAGAGCGAAAAAAAAAAAAAAAGGATCAGTCCAAAAATAACCCCGCCTGATGCACTCATAATTGATAGCTCTATGATTTTTAAAGATAAGATTAGAGGAAGACGGCAAGCGCAGGGACTTATTTGGTAAACAACTGAATAAATTATCAAAACAGCACTATTTTAATTATTATGAACATTATGACGATGACGAAAAAAATGCAGCTCGCCCCCCCACCCTTTGATTAAGAGCAGGTGAAGTGACCACTCAAGCTTAGCCTCCTCGTAATAAGCCACCACATGCAAACACAGAATAATACATGATGTACTGACACACAGAGGCACAAGCGTGACATTATCAGCCAATGCACTATACACAATACATGTATCTCCATGCATATTGAAAAACAATAGACACCAAAATTAACTTACACAATTTGACATGGCAGACATATCTAAAAAAGCATGAATCACAGTCATATTAGACATTCCTTTCAAGGGTTTTTTGTTCAGTTCTGTTTTATTTCAGCTCTATTTTTTGTTGTTGTTAGCCCTGTGAATTTCCATTCTCAATTAACTCTGTTCTGGGAAATAAAAGGGCTTTTCCACCTACACTGTGCTTAAGAAACAATATGATCAGATATTAGACATTGAACAAAACAAACATGAGATTGCCTAAGTTTCCAATAAAGGCAATGACCCAACATCTACAAAGAACAAACACGACTTATACAACTGAAAAAATTACAAAGAGAAACAACCATCGCCCTCTTAAAAAGCCTAACAAAAACAAAAAATAATAAAACTTCCCAAAAACCAAATGACATAACAAACAAAATAAAACAAACAAAACAAAAAAAAACCCCATCCCACCAGATAAGTTTAAAGCTGATAAATTGAATAAAATCTGATATTTCAAGAGCCACTATTAAGAATTGGTTTCAGGACTCACAAAAACTGGTGGCATGGCAAGAAGCAAAACGATTTGTAACAAGCGGCAGAATTTAACCATTGTGTAAAATAAGTAAGTTTTCCTCAAGCAACAAATATTAGGGCATATGAGGAAAAGCTGTGGATCTGAATATGATCAGCAATGTGCACATTTATAGTAGTTTTTTTTTTCTTCTTTTTTTTTTGCTTTGTGTGTGTGTTTGTGCACAGTGAGGGGGCACACTGGCTCAATGATAGATCGTTAGACCTTAGATTATGGGGCTGTGAATACAGCCACCGGCCATTTGTGTTTCTTTCCTTAAGCCAAAAAATTTACTGCCAATTTTTTCACTCTATCCATTCGTTAAATGGGTACCTGGCTAAAGGCTAGCATTGTTGCGCTAAATGAGCCGCACTTTATTGTAAACTCCCAAGGTGGCTTGCCTGCTGGGGATAAATGTATTGCAAAGCGCTTTGAGGCTGTTTACAAAGTGAGAAACCGCTATATAAAGGCAATCATTTATCTGTGTCCATGAAATTCGATTGGAATATTTTTTGACTTCTTGTATAAATTGAAGGAGGGTTTGATTTTCACCCCTAAATAATTTATTCATTTCTGTATTTCTGAACGTTTAAATCAAAATACATTGAAAAGTATGGCATCTTCCTTAATTATCAAACATGTCAAGCCTTAATTCTAACAACTAACATTTGGTGATAATGGTGTTCATTCATTTATTAAACAGAAAAGACAATTCAAAAACTTCAAATGGGATTATTGTGGGACCTTTTCCATTCACGTGATGATATGCTGAAGCTCTTTAAACAACATTATGTGAAAGCATAACAAAATTTGAACGACCTTAACTGAGTAGTACATGACAATGTATTATGCATTGAGTCCAGTATTAGGTAAAGAGGATGCCTATCTCTATAATTTAAATAAAATATTTTAGAGGATATTATTCAGAAGATGGTCCAGTCTGATTTCTTTCCCTTGAGTTAATAGTAATATTCCTTTGAATGGACCAACTGGACATACATGTATTATTTATCTGGGAAAGTGAGGCAGTACATGCTTAATGCTATCTAAAGCTAAATGCTTAAAATGACTGTGTGTTGAGATTATGTTGCCTGAGTTGGGCATTTGCGTTTTATGACTTTGAGTCAAGGGACACGATTAAAAGCTTACAAATTCACAGTTAAAAAAAAACAAACCCATCGACCTAACTTTGAGATGTCCATCTTCTTAGCTTTGATTTAAGTCAGAATTTTAAAATATACTTATAAAAATAAATAATAATAAGAAGAACAAGAATAATAATAAAATAATAACAGGTATATATATGACAAACGGCACTGAGATTGAAACACAGATTCTCAAAACCAATACTGCTCATGTTAGCATCAACCTAGAAAAGGTGTGAAATATCATTTATCTACTAGTATGTAAATAAAACCAGCCTTACCATGATGATGAGTTAAAATTTTAAGAAAGGCATACTCGAATTCTTTGGCTTAGCCAGCAAACAAGAAACCAAGCTAGTGTTCCATGGTGAAAGTTAGGGGTGTCCAGTCCTTGTCTATGATATAGAAATTCACATCAATTACAAACGTAATGTGTGTACGCACAGACACACATAGCACGCATTACACCAAACCCCATGATACACACTTCCAGTCATACATTATAAATTATACACAACAGTATCAAGGCAAGAATGATCAATTGTTAAATCTGCAAAAAATATCAAAATAATGATTACACTGTTTCAAACAAGATGACCATCTTTTACAATCAATACATACTGTTCATCAAGGATTGGACCTTGAAAAATAGATCATACACTGATGAAAACCCCGCATATTGATGAAACAAAAACAACAAAAGCAAGCAAACAAACAAACAAACAAAACAAGAAAAAAAGTCAAATATTTTTTAGAAGACGTAATGTGCTGGGATAATTAAATGCATTTCAATGTTGCACACAAGTACCCAAGTGGGTGCCAGCCAGACCACTGCAAACTCCATCAAACATTGCATAATGTCAAAGGTAGTGGATCACAAGAAGTGCATTAACAAAAAGAGGTAAAGAAGTAGATTTATAAGCACATCTCTGTATGCATGACTAATCAGATATTTAAAGTGAGTGGCAGGTTAAAAAAAAAAAAAGGCACATAGGGAAGGAAAATGAAAGAAACAAAAAGAAAAAAAAAATGAAAGGAAAAAAAAAGTGCAAATTTTCTCAACCTCATAGAGACGTGTTCATCAGAACTCAATTGCTTTAGGCTATCCTCAGTTTTATGATAGAGGGAGAATGGAAATACATAAAAATACTAACTGCAGAATTATTCATGAAATAAAGTATTTCTGATCTTCAATATGTAGTGCATTTTCCCAAATAAATCAATTTAATATTAGACATGGGTTCCTTTTTCCTTTATTTAACAACACTCAATATAAGTAAAGTGTATCTAAAAAGCAATGATGAAATTCTTCACAAGAAAAACTCGCTGTTAAAGATCTGTAAATGCATGTGGTAAAACATACAAAAGATAAATTCAGAGATTTTATGAGAACAATACATAAAGAAAGATAGATAAAGCCTGAATGTTAATTTTTCAAGTTCTCTTCTAATAGTAGGCCTACTAGGTTTCCAAAAAAAAAAAGAAAGAAAAAGTACATGCTTTTATTCTTTGAAGTAGACACTACATGGTCTTGCACACAGTTGAAAGGAATCTCTATAGAGACAAACAAACACCATTTGATATGTGAGGCATGACTAAATATTGACTGACAAACAAATGTAAAGAAACTTACAAAAGGTGGACTTTGGATAAGAAAGAATCATCGCATTATATCTTCTGTGATGATATTCCATGTGAACCGTCATACTGACAAATTCATGCACATATAAATGACAGATTTTATTTTATTCCTGACTGATGAAGGCACTGGTTTCTTGGCAAAGGAATAATATTGACATGCAGCCAACCAAATGCCAGACTATGAGAGAACAAAAAAAAAAAAAAAACCCAAACAAAAAAAACAAAAAATTAAAAAAATGAAAGAAGATTGGGTCAAAAGGAAAGGGAAATAATAATAGTAGTAATCTAGCGTGTTTATAACTGTAAATCAAAGTCAAATTACATCAACTGGTGTTCCTAAAATCAAAGCACCATTTTATGTCAGAGTTGTATCTAGATTTCCCCTAAGATCTCAATTTCCGGTTAGATATTCAAATAGTTTTGATCCTGGTTCATCTTATTGGAAAAAGACCCCCACGCTTGAATCAAGGGCTTCATGGCCAAAGACTGCCATGTTTTTTGAAGACCACTCGATAGTTCTAATTGCTTACTGTCAGGGCAAGTTATTAAAGTTCTACCACATTAAAAAGCCAGAAACCCCTAGCCTACTTCTAATGCTGGACATGAGCCATTCAAACTAAAACCAAATCAAGCCAAACATGAGATTATAAATTATGACATATTACTGGTGAAAAACGAAAATTCAATGTTAAACAAACCAAAACGATTCAGAAAATCCATTGTAAACAGGTCAAATGAAGGAAAATAGAAATTAATCACTAGGAACTCTGTTTTGCTCAAAACTAGGAAAGGGTACAAGAATTGACAGATAAATTAACTCAAACTTTATGGGAAAAATATTTAAACGTCAAAAGAAGAGGGAAAAAAAATCAACTAAAATTCAGGTCTTTTGACCAAAAAAATGTATACATGTATCAGTGTTTTAATGTATTTGATTCATAGAATTAGCAAAATACATAGCAAATTTTGGACATTTGATGTTATTCTTCTTCATAACATTTCTGTCAATAGCATAAAGCTTAAAGAAGCAGAGAACAAAAAGAAATTTAAAACTTAAGATAACGACAATGATAAAAAAATTTTACAATAATACAAAATTTGAGATAAACCCTTCTCATGCCCATATTTTTTGGGACAATAAAATCATAGCAGATGTCTTGATGCATCAATGTTAACAGCAAATGGATGTTCACAGCAAACAATATTCATCACTTTTGATTAAGAGATGGTAGGTCAAACAGATGTACACATAATAAGTAGCTTAACATCACAGTCTTCACAGGGACAACTTTTACCTTAAATTTCAAACCTTCCAGCGAAAACTAGTTCCCCATATTATGAAGCTGACGTTTCATCACACTCGCTGAATTGCCATTTCGACACTGATAACCAATCAGCCATAAAGTACCGTAATGGTTCTAAAGCCACACATCTTCACAAAATGAAGTTGTTTTTTCATTGGGAGAAAAACTTGAGGAATTTTTGCAATAAACGTACACAATAAAGGCAAGCAGAATGGAGCAGTTCTCAGATAATACAGACAAATCCTTGAAAATCATTGCCACTATTATGACTCATAGTATGCACATTTTTGTTCACTATCTACACCCATGACTACATCCCTTTGCTACAAAGAGATCTCTTTTTTATTCTTTGTATTCTTTGTATCATCAAAATGGTCTACACTAACTATGATAAATTTAATTCATTATTTTTTAAGGGTGAAACTGTTCTGTATAAAAAAACACACCAAAAAAACCAAAAAAACCAAAAACCAAACCCAAAAACGAAACAAAAGCCCCACCATAAAATCTAGCATAATATATTATGACATCATATCAATATCTGGCACTGGAAATTGAGTTTCCAAGTAATCCAAAATGAAAATATTAAGAGAAAAACATGATTTTTTAAATGTTAGCAATTGGTTTCAATTTTTATTTTTTTTAAATTACAAACATATTGAGTTGTGACCATAACTGAGCATATGTTTCAGAAGCCACATCCTTTGAAATTTTAATGAGATACATCAATACCAATAGAAAGGAGACTGTCTTAGCTGTCTAAAGCTAAAATATTTTTACAAAGTTTATATGCTGCTGAATTAGAAAAGGTGTAAAGCAATAACTGCTTTGGTTGATGTTACTTTTGTTCTAATGCTGGAAAAAAAACAACACCATAAACCCCAACAAAAACGTTGAGTGTAGAAAAAACGACAGTATGGCACTGAGAGATCATTTTATTTTTATAATTGTTATTATTATTATGCTTTCTTCCAAAACCGAAAAAAAAAGAAAACGATTGAGTCAGGACAACGGAGCAATGACTTTCCACTGCAAACTGCGATAGATTAAAATATTGAGTATCACTTATCTTCCCCACCATGGATTGAGACTCAAAGAGTGAAAGAGGAAAGAAAGAAGGAAACCACTTAAAAAAAAAAAAAAAAAAAAAAAAAAAAAAATCCTCTTGGTGAACTGTTTCATCTCAAAGTTGAAAACAGGAAAATGGAGTGCATGCAGAATCAGGGACATGTCAATGCAGCAGACATGCCTACCATTCCCCTGCCCATTCATGGGCTTGGCAAATCTTTGTCCTGTCATAACTCATGTCATAACCCTTTCTTAAATAATGAGGCTGGCGAAATAAAAAAAAGTCTTTAAGACAAAGTCGACTGATATAAAAAAAAAACCCTTCTCTTTCGATTCATTTCCTTTTTGTCTTAAAAAACATACATGGTAGATAAAAAGTTCAATAGTGCAGAGTAAATCAGGTGTATCATGATTCAGAGTAAAACAGTGATCTGAAAAAAAAAATCCCCCAAATGAAAACAGACACTGACAAATACACATAAAAAAACCCAAACAAAACAAACCCCACACAAAAACCCCCAGCAACAAACAAACAACAACACATACATCAAACTGACATTATGATCACCATCACTCCAAAGAAATATTGAAAAGATCTGCATGAGGAACAGAAATTTACAAGCAAAAAAAAAAAAAATAAAAATAAATAAATAAATAAAAAAATCTACCAATTATTGATCATCATTCATCTGAGTTGTGGTATGTACTCAATAGGAACATTATCAGTAAATTGTAAATGCCTCTTTTACACCTTTGACAATGAAATACATTATAGAGCTTTTCATTCCACTGGCCTTATACACTCCTCTCATTTTCCCTTTCTTGCACTGTACAGCAAGCAAGCAAGCAAGCATCTGGATTTACATCGATGCCCATGTGATCCATGTACACCAGCTTTATATGTAACGCCATAGATATAGAAAGAAAAAAAAAAAAGGAAAAAGAAGGCTTTTCAATGAGAAAGGATTGTCACATCTGACTCTGAGAAACGCAACTTTCGAAACATAAAATAAAAAAACAAACAAACCACGAAGATAACAAACAAACAAACAAAAAACGAACAAACAGTTTCACATCTAATTTACCATTGTTGATAATAATAGGGTGGATTGTCAGACATAATGACAAGATGGGATGAAAGAGCAAAGAGCATTTAAATATTGAGGGCTTGTATGATCATTATTATCATGATTATTATTACTACCATAATAACAATTATTATTATTATTGCTTGAAACAGTTGCCAATGGCAAAGTGTGGGGTAATACATAATAATAATACAACATGCTTTGGGGTGGGTGGTGGAGGGTGGGGGGTGTCGGCATGGAATCACAATCATGGCAAGGCCAAATTTATCACATGCAGCACCGGTAACAGGGAAGATGATGAGTCGCCAGCCTGGAAATAAACATATTCTAAGTTCCAATACAAGCAGGCACGATGAAATAGAAATAGGCAGGCCATATATACAACACCCTTTTCCTAGCCATGCAAACACACCCAGACTCAGAAAAAACAAAACAAAAACTAAAACCTTAAAAAAATGTCTTCCTTAAAAAAAAAATATAGGTGAAAATACTTGGGGGAAAGAAAGAAGTTCTTATCAGGATACCAAATAAAAAAAAAAATTAAGAAAGGGAAGATTTTTTTTGTGTCTTTGGTAAGCCTTTCATCAGATGGCAATTTTGAATATTGTGTCGACATAATAAGAGTAAGGGGGGG
>JBCHJU010147844.1:7500-10281 GCA_039654505.1 Plocamopherus imperialis | reverse complement strand
AAGCAATCATGTCCACAAAACAAACAAACAAACAAATTATAACATCCCTGTCAAAAGCTGAAAGGGGAAAAAAATTGAATTCAAACAGCTTTTGAAAGTTTCAGATACAATTTATTTGAAATACAACAGAAAGTATTGTAAATCACCACCCTAGAACCTCAACAGCTTTTTTTATTTTAGCTTTTGACTAAAACGAACAAAGCATGGTGTCTATCGTTTAAATGAGGGGGGGGGGGGAATACTTCAATAATCACAAAGATGAAAGGAAATGATGTTCCCCTTTTTTTTTTTTTACACTTTTTCGTCCGAACCAAGAAATCATGTCCAAAAAACAAACAAACAAACAAAAACCCCCCCCCAAAAAAACAATAATAGAAAAAGGGAATTTTAAGCACAAATTAACTGAAACAAAACAAATAAAAAGTCTAATTAACTACCACAAAAAAAATCAATTTCAATAAAAAGGGCAAAATTTATTTCAAATATATATATACCTTACTCATTGTCCATCTCTATGCTGCATTACTAGTATATTGTGATAAAACCTCATATTTTCAATTAAACACTCTTACATAAATATATAATAATTTATATCATATTTCCTTAACACATTCAGACTGTGGAATAAACTCGCAACTGATGTAATATACACTATTATACAGCAAAAGTTATGAAGATTTGAAGCAAAAACTTTCATATAACACTAACGTTAAAACACTAGATGACTACATTAGACAGATTGACAAGACCACTAGGCTTTTTGAGTTTCTCAGCTTTATGGGAAAAAAAAAAACGATACAAAGCTCAGCGAGGAAAGACTTCAATATCATTAATATTAACACGCAATAAAGAAATGTCCTATCAGTTGCCATACACACTCAAGGGTAGAGATACAAATCTTCAATCATTCTTTGCCAACACAGTGGGACCATGGAACTCCTTTCCTCAGAATATCCTTTTAACAAAAAGTCTGAACAATGTCAAAACAAAAAACAAAGATTTTCTCTTTTGGCCAAATATCTCCTTTAAAAACTCTCAATATTAACTCTTCATGACCGTAGAGGGTTTTCAGTTCTGCCGTAGCCTGTTAAGAGCCTCCCATATCTTTCGATGGGGTCCGTCAGAAAAATGGACATTATAACTTTTTAAAGATCAAAGTTACAGCAAAGTAATTGGTATGTATGTGCTCACAACTTAATTCTGCATCTGACAGTGTAGTTTGTTTAAGGTTTGGTTGATGTTGGTAAAAAGATAGCAGAGGCAGAGAAGTCAAAAGGGAGAAAAGAAATTTGACACGACATTTTTTATACTCAAAATACCATAGCAGATCAGCATTGGGAGATAAATCAATGAACACAGTAGAAAAGTGTTCCTTAATAATCTATAAACAAGTTGGTAATCAACAAGAAGCAATCAAATATTAATTTTTCCAGAAATGAGGCATAAGTTATGAGTAATCCATGAGGAAAAAAATTAGAGGAAAAAACACACTGAAAACAGACAAGTACCAAACATTAAACACTAGAAAGCTTCATAAAATGCAGTTAGGTTCTTTTCTCGGATGTTTTCAGTGAGAGTAATGTCTATTTATGGTGTTACTACCGTAAATAGGTCTAATGCTGCAAAATTAAAGCAATGCTGCAAGAATAAAGATCGTTTTTCTGTTGAGCCGACTGACGTGGCTCGCAGGTCGGCTTGCCGGACATAAGGCGTTAAGAAAAGTTCAATGACCTCCTCGTCAGCTTAAAACTATGACAATTTCACCTCTATAACGAATTTCAATTTCCGATTGAAGGAAAAGCACTGAAAATTTTATCAGATAAAGAAAAAAAGTGGCCAAAAGGAAATTTGTCTTTTGGTTTTGAACCAAATTGTTAAATTGTTTAACCGCACACCACAAATGGGATCAAACTAAACCAATCACCCACTTATGCAGCCGTTGACTTTCGAGTAAATTACGAAACTTAGAAAGCAATGCGACTCATGCATACTTGAAATTAAAATGTTCAAGGACAAATGTGCATGATTTCCCAAAAACATAAAGAAGGCCACATCTAGAAGAAGAAAAAAAATAAGATTACAAGAGTTAACACATACAGATTTTTGACATAAAAACAAAATTTATCAATCTTACGTTCTCTTTTGGTCTTGAATCTGACATTTTCAGAACGTTCACTACCAGATCTTTCACTAAAAGCTTGGACATTCACGTAGTATTCAGTTTCTGGCTTGAGGTTAGATAGCCTACATTGGTGCTTGGTCTGGCGTGCTATGTTAACACACAACTCAGCTTCATACGGCTTTCCTAAAAACAAACATGGACCAATTGATGAGTTGTTTCATTTTTGCTTTGCAGTATGATAATAATCAAGGCATGGTTACATCTAAGGCTCATTTCACTTTCTTCCTTTCAAAATATGTCTAAAGCATTAAATTTCTGTCACAATGGAAGAAGTGAGATGTGTGTGTGTGTGTGTGTGTGTGTGTGTGTGTGTGTGTGTGTGTGTGTGTGTGTGTGTGTGTGTGTGTGTGTGTGTTCAATGACCATGTTTTTCATCCTCTGAAAATCTCTTTCGGAAACAAAACACAAGCTATCTACTTGTTTATCTTATTTTCCCTTTTTTTTTAAACTTCAGTTTCGGTCTTTCTTTACTTTGAACAGGGAATGTTTCGTAAACTGAAGGCAATCAACTACTTACAAGCTTCCTCTAAAAACTTTTCTGTCATTGACTCCTCTCCATCTTCCTTGCAAGTTTTGATGGCAACGGGGACTTGCATGTC
>JBCHJU010147844.1:0-5000 GCA_039654505.1 Plocamopherus imperialis | reverse complement strand
ACCACCCTGATTTTCAGTCCCACAATCCCTCTGGAAGGGGCCTGAAATCAGAATGGGTAATTTTTGTTTTTCATCACATTTTCAGAGATTCCATATTAAGCCATAATTTCAAGTTCAAGTTCTAATTCTACTTTCTTTTCTAACTTTACCTTTCCCCTTCTTTTTCTTCTTTTAAATTGGAGAAGACAGAAATAATCTTTGCCTTCCTCAGACTTGATTTTGCCTGGCATGCAACCCCCGAGGAATGGAGAGAGTTGAAACTCCCAATGCATAAAAAGGTAAATTCATTGAAAGAACATCCATGACAAAGTTCATGCCGAACAGTGGGGTGCAGCTTCAACACATCATCCCTTCAGTTTTCATATTTTATATAAATGACTCAATTGAAAAAGTTATATTTTGTTGCAATGGAGTGAAAAATTCTAATTTACTTTTTGAATAACAAGAAATGACATAGGAAGCACACACATGTTTGCTCTCTTAATTCACTAACGATACATTTTTATTTGTTCTTTGTGCATCCTACTCATTGTTTTACTCCTCTAATTCATCAATAACATTTCACTTGAATGAATCAGTGCAGCCTCTGATTCAAATATGTGTGTGAAATGACATAACTCATAACTCAAGATGTCTGAACACACAATTTAAAAAACCTATGGCACATTCTACAGGGGAATTCAATTATCCAAACGGATGAGGAAGCAATTTGACTCACTATTGCTGGATATAGGCAACTTTATCTAATATTTTCATTAACATTCCCAAATTTACAAACATCAAAGATAGCACTCATTCCCTGCAACAAAAATCAGTTACCAAAATTGCTGTTTTGTAAATTATTCTCTGTAAAGCCACTATTTGAAGGTCAATAGCCTTTAAGTTATTCATATTATATCCTGAGTACTTCAGCTTCATGCTTGACATCCTATTTAATGTGTTCCAACATGAAGAAACTGATTTTCCATGATGAATAGGGGGGAACGCTCATGAAACCCAACCTTTTCAGAAAGAGTCATGTTTACATTGTATGCACTGCTTTGTTTTAAAGTTTAAATCCTTTATTCTTAAAGCTCAGCCTATTTATCAATTTGAGCAATGCTGTTTTTTTACGTATTCTGAGGACTAAACACACAAACTTATGAAGTCCAATGAAATTGTGACAAATATTTCATTTACTGTTTCAAAAGACAGTTTAAAGGTCACCGTGAGTATAGACTGTGAGTAGCCTTAGGAGAAGAAAGATCATGATTATGAGACCAAAAGTGGCGTGCATTGAAATCCATGCCAAACCTCATACAGAGTAGAATACTTTGAGTAACCGACTAAAGTTGTCATGACAAGGAAGACAAGACAAGACAAGACAGAATGATGCATGCTAGTTCAGTCAACAAGGCAAGATCGGATATCATTTTCCTTCATTCTGCGCTGGCTTTTCTATGCAAGCTACTTGCAGATGCTAAGACTTACTCTTTCTTCTGATGCTTCGACCGCGGAAGTGGCCTACAAGGTCAAGACAAAAACAGTCACTGAGATATTAAGGCGAACAAACAAAAATTATGGTCATTCAAGGAGCATACTTTATTTCAATTAACTCTGCAAATTTGTTGGTTTTTGAATCCCCATTTCACACATGCAGAAAACAGGATGAGCTGCAAAGACTACGGTAGGCTGAAAGGGTGAATGAGTGTGATTTTCTTTTCTTTTCAAGTTTCCAGTAGAGGGGGCTGGTTTTGTTACTGTTAGAGCTGATAGCTTTTGTTGAAAGCACTATTTCACCTCCATATTTGTTTCTGTAACTATAAGAGTGTCTTTGGACAAAGTGGAGAAGAGACAAGAGAAAAGAAAGGATTTATAAAGTACAGGCAGTAAGAAAAATTTAAGAATTATGATGAAAATGGGTTTGGTCAGCTGAACCTGAAGAAGAAAAGTTATGTGGACACAAAAAAAAAAAAGAAAAAAGTTTAGCATTGCATGTAATAGGAGTAATTTTGTGTTCGTCACACAGAGAGGCAATAAGGTGATAGACATTGGAGGTCTTACTAAATGACAGGCAAACCTCGCTATAATCCAACTACCGCCAAACTTTACTACCTACTTTCTCTCAAGCCTCTTTGATTATTTGATTACCGCAACACATTTCAAAATGATATGTCACAGCAAAGAGGCGTAAAAAAAAATTAGAATATCTTTTTTTATATATGTAGAGTTGTTTTGTTGAAACAGTGAGTTATTTGCACAACTGCAAGGATTTCATAAATAAACCAGTATGTACAGCATTGATGTGTCACATAATTAATCAGGCATTGGGTTAATGACTTCATTCTGTATGAATACAGAGAAATTATGTCGTTCACATCTTTACAGGCCTTCCTGAGGAACTACAGATGCTATTGAGATAATATGAGGAGACATAAAACGATAAAGAAAAAAATAACAGCAAAAATGAAGAGAAAGAACATGTAGAGTGGCCAGATAAGGGAAAAACTAAAAATCAAAATTACTGAAATTTATTTTGAGATTTAAAAAACATTATTCTGCGAATCTTGACAGATTGTTGGAGCACTAAAGAGTACTAAACTAAAAATACATCCTAGTTAAAAGACAGAAAAATATGAGAATATGGCCTCTTTCTTACATTTTTTTTAAATAAATGACATGTGCAATTAAAAGGTTTGAAAGAAAAGATATTAATCAACCTGCAGAATGAAAAGAGCATTATTAATTTTATTTTTGACGATGTTCTAATTAATGACTCCTGCTATGTTCTGAGATAAGTTTTGTTGAGGTTTCATAAATGCACACATTTATACACGTATTGATTTTCAGCTACGTAGGTTGACAAAGGGGTAAATAATGTCTTCACTTAAAACAAAAGTGACAGACAAAAATACAAATAAGAAGACCAGGTAAAAAGTAAGGAATAAAGTGAAAGACTACTCAACTTAATAAACATATCATACATTAATTGATAGATGGCAGGGAAAATAATGCAGGGGGAAAGGGTGCATATATGAAATTTCTATACAAAAATACATAAAGCATAAAAATGAAGTATTCTAAAAGGTATGTTGAATGAAAGGCAAATAAAGCTTATCAATGTAGCCAGTGTCATCCAGGATAAAAATCGGTAAAATCAGTGACATAAGATTTAAAGCAATGTGTGTATAATAGTAAGCGTCCAATAATATACAAATCATAAATAAAGAAAAACAGAATTGATATGAAAAAACAAAAATCAACAAAACAAAAACTAAAAGGTGATAAATACACAAAGAATAACAATCATTTTGTTTTTCTTTCATAAACTGCTTGGTTAAAGCAGAAAAAAATGTAATTATTATTGAAGGATATCATATATGGAGAGAAAAAATTGACAACATACTAGGGCAAAGGACTCGTGGGAGGTGGAAATTTAAAAGCCTTACCATCAGGAGTGCTATAGTCATCTTCCTCTTCCACAATCTCTGCATAGTCCGATATCCCTGGACAAGATTCAACAGCAAACAGAAGAAATCATGTGGAGGCAGGTAGAGAGGACGAGCACAAGGAAGGAGAGAGAGACAGAGACAGGGAGAGGAAGGAAGAGTCGAGGGCAAAAAGAGAGAGTTTGCACACCTGGGGCATGTTTTATTATTAAGTATAGGCATCTCTTACACAGCTCTACTGAAGCCAGAGAGCAGGACAGGTAGGAGGAGTATTAACACAACAGAGAGGACAGACGGGGCTAGGGCTAGTGAGTTGTTACAATCAAAAGAGGTCAGATACAGAGAGATAGAGACAGACATGGCACAAAACAATGCATGCATTATACGCTTGTTGAACTTCCATAGAACTAAAATTAGAAAACAGAAACTATTATATTTTTTTTTGAAAGATCTGAAACTCAGATATACTATGGGTTGCTTTTTTGTTTTTGTTTGTTGTTGTTGTTGTTGTTTTGTTTTGTTGTTTTTTGTTTTGATTTTTTTCCAGTCAGTATTTTGCTATGAAATCATCCAAAAGTGCTCTTAAGACATGTATCTATAACGATAGAAATTTGACAAACATAAATATATTCCTCTTCAAATGTCCACAATTCCTTGTCATAAACTGTTACATTTTCCTAACAGCCATATACAGTGACAGTCGTATGGATTAAAATAAATGGTTCAGTGGGGTTTTTCCCTTTGTCGTAAACAAAGTAAAAACTGTTCATATTTTAGTGAATAGTTAAAAGAATGATTAATAATTGTGATAATTAAATGTATGAAGGAAGGAATATTACAGGTTATCGGAGATTACAGGACATGCTGTCACAGAAAAGTGTACTCTAATTTCTACTGAAAAAGGCCAACTTACAGTATCAAATATTCAAGATTTGTTGCAAGGAGCAATGTTAAAGTTCAGAGGCGTAAATGGCAGACCATATATATTTTCACTTCTGAATATAAAGCATGTATATTGAACATTAGTACTAGCAAGTTCTTTCATCAGTTAGTCACTGAGATTTGTTTTTTTATCATGCTCATTTTGCATTTCTTTCGCTATATTAATAAACATGTACATGTATTTCTGGCAAATGAGATTTTACACTCTGCTGAAGAAAGAAGAAAAGATGAGGGTGAAAGTGGAAAAGATAGGCCAGAACCCTTGAATTTTATCACAGACAAGTGGATGGAGAGACGGACAGGCACTAACTGACAAAACAACCAAGAGTTCAGTCAGAAATTATACATCAGAGAAAAGGAGTGGAAAGGTGCAGATTAAGTTCAGATTGACAATTTGCAAGTCCCTTTTTGCTTATAAATCAAACACACACATCTTGTGTTGACATACTCTTCCTTTTTTTCCTCTTATGTCAACAGCCAACTTCTTCAAATACAACAACTTACGTCTATCATTAAGTCAGCAATGAGTAAAATCACCTGCGTTTCCAACACACACACACTCACACACACACACACACACAATCTCTCTCTCTCTCTCTCTCTCTCTCTCTTTCTCTCTCTCTCTATCTC
>JBCHJU010147733.1:0-10281 GCA_039654505.1 Plocamopherus imperialis | reverse complement strand
TTTTTTCTCAAAAAACACACCCCCCCCCCCCCCCCAAAAAAAAAAAAAAAAAAAAAAAAAAAAACAACGCCACCGACAACACCGTAATAACAAGAACGTCGCCAACGACACCTTCACCAACAAGGCCTTCACCAACAACACCGTCGCCCAACAAAACGATGCGAACAATGTCGACCAGGAACATCTTCACCAAAAATACCGCACCATCAACACGATTACTAACAACACCGAACTATAAGATTGTCTCTATCAACAACGTGCTTACAAAACCTTACCAACAACACCGCTAAAAAAACCGTACCAAAAATTGTATCCAAATCCAACAATACCGTACCGTCAACAGCGTCATCAACGAGACCTTCACCAGCAGCAGGTCACCAGCAACACCGTCACTAACAAAACCTTCATCAACAACAACTTCATCAACAACACCTTCATCAATAACAACTTAATCAACAACATCTTCGCGAACAACACTTTCACCAACGACACCGAACCAACAGCACGGAACCAACAACACCGAACCAACGACACCAAATCAACAACACCAAGCCAACAACACCGAACCAACGACACCGAACCAACTAAACCAAACCAACAAAACCGAACCAACGACACCAAGCCAACAACACCGAACCAACGACACCGAACCAACTAAACCAAACCAACAACACCGAACCAACGACACCAAGCCAACAACACCCAACCAACGACACCGAACCAACTAAACCAAACCAACAACACCGAACCAACGACACCAAGCCAACAACACCAAACCAACGACACCAAGCCAACAACACCAAACCAACAACAGCAAGCCAACATCAACAAGCCAACGACACCAAACCAACAACACCAAACCAACAATAGCAAGCCAACGACACCAAGCCAACAACACCAAACCAACAACACCAAACCAACGACACCAAACCAACGACACCAAGCCAACGACACCAAGCCAAAAACACCGAACCAACAACACCAAGCCAACATCAACAAGCCAACAACACCGAACCAACAACACCGAACCAACGACACCGAAAACAACGACACCAAGCCAACAACACCAAACCAACGACACCAAACCAACGACACCAAACCAACAACACCAAACCTACAACACCAAACCAATGAAACCAAGCCAACTACACAGAACCAACGACACCAAGCCAACAACACCGAACCAACGACACCAAGCCAACAACACCGAACCAACGACACTAAGCCAACAACACCGAACCTACAACACCAAACCAACGACACCAAAAAAGCAACACCGAACCAACATGACACTGAACCAACAACACCAAGCCAACAATACCAAGCCCATGACACCGAACCAACGACACCAAGCCCGAATACAACACCGGAACAACAACACCAAGCCAAAAATATCAAGCCAATGACATTAAACCAACAACACCGAACTAACAACACCGAACCAACAACACCGAACCAACATGACACTGAACCAACAACACCGAACGAACAACACCGAACGAACAACACCAAACCAAAAACACCAAACAAACGACACCAAACAAACAACACCGAACCAACACTACCAAGGCAACGACACAAAGCAAAACAACACCGAACCAACAACACCAAGCCAACGACACCAAGCCAACAACATCGAACCAACAACACCGAACCAACAACACAAAGCCACCGAAACCAAGCAAAACAACACCGAACCAACAACAGCAAGCCAACGACACCAAACCAACAACACCGAACCAACAAGACCAAACCAACAACACAAAGCCACCGAAACCAAGCAAAACAACACCAAACCAACAACACCGAACCAAAAACACCGAAAACAACGACACCAAACCAACAACAGCAAACCAACACCACCAAACCAATGAAACCAAGCCCACAACACCGAACCAACGACAACAAGCCAGCAACACCGAACCAACGACCATAAGCCAACAACACAGAACCAACAACACCAAACCAACGACACCAAACAAACATGACACTGAACCAACAGCACCAAGCCAACAATACCAAGCCAATGACACCGAACCAACTACACCAAACCCGAATACAACACCGAACCAACAACACCAAACACAACGACACCAAACCAACAACACCGAACCAACGACACAAAACCAACAACACCAAACAAACAACACCGAACCAACATGACAACGAACCAACAACACAGAACCAACAACACCAAGCCAACGACTCCAAGCCAACAACACCGAAACAACGACAACGAACCAAGTACAGGTAACAAACAACACCGAACGAACGACACAAAACCAGCGACACCAAACACACAGCACCGAACCAACCGCACCTAACCAATGACACCAAGGCAACAACACCGAACCAACAACACAAAGCCAACAACACCGAACCAACGACACCGAACCAACAATACCAAGCCAACTGCATCGAACCAACAACATCAAGCCAACAACACCGAACACCCGACACCAAACCAACAACACCGAAAAAACAACACAGAACCAACGACACCTTGCCAACAACACCGAACCAAGAACACCAAGCCAACAACACCGAACCAACAACACCACGCCAACGACATCAAGCCAGAAACACCGAACCAACAACACCAAGCCAACGATACCAAGCAAAGAACACCGAATAAACAACACCAAGCCAATGAAACCAAGCCAACAAAACCGAACCAAACACACCAAGCCAACGACACCAAGCCAACAACACAGAACCAACAACACAAATCCGACGACACCAAGCCAACAACACCGAACCAACAAAACCAAGCCAACAAAACCAAGCCAGTACAACCAAGCCAACAACACCGAACCAACAACACCAAAGCAACAAGAGCGAACCAAGAACACCAAGCCAACAACACCGAACCAACAACACCAAGCCAACGAAACCAAGCCAACAACACAAAGCCAATGACACTGATCCATCAACACCAAGCCAACAACAGCAAGCCAAAAACACCGAGACAACGACACCATGGCAACGACACCAAGCCAACAACACCGAACCAACAACAGAAAGCAAACGACACCAAGCCAACGACACCGAACCAACGACACCAAGCCAACAACACCGAACCAACAACAGAAAGCAAACGACATTAAGCCAACGACACCGAACCAACGACACCAAGCCAACAACACCGAACCAACAACACCAACCCAACAACACCAAGCCAATGACACCAAGCCAACAACACCGAACCAAGAACAACAAGCCAATGACACTGAACCAACAACACCGAGCCAACAACACCTAGCCAACGACACCAAGCCAACAACACCAAACCAAGGACACCAAACCAAGAACACCCAACCAACAACACCAAGCTAACAACACCGAATCAACGACACCGAACCAATGACACCGAACCAATGATACGAAAACAACACATAACAAAACCAAAAAAAAAAACCGAACTAAAGCCATGAAATCAACAACACCGAAAAAACAACAACGTACCAACAACACCAAGCCAACAACACCAAACCAACAACACCATACCAACGATACCGAACCAACGACACCGAACCAACAACACCAAACCAAAGACACCAAGCCAACAACACCAAGCGAACAACACCAAACCAACGACACGAAGCCAACGACACCAAGCCAACAACACCAAGCGAACAACACCAAACCAACAACACCAAGCCAACAACACCAAGCGAACAACACCAAACCAACAACACCAAGCGAACAACACCAAACCAACAACACCAAGCCAACAACACCAAGCCAACAACACCAAGCCAACGACACCAAGCGAACAACACAACACCAACGAAACCAAGCCAGTAACGACGAACAAACAACACCAAGCCAACAACACCAAACCAACAACACCGAACCAATAACACCAAACCAACAACAGCAAACCAATGAAACCAAGCCAAGAACACCGAACCAGTGACACTAAGCCAACAACACCGAACCAACGACACTAAGCCAACAACACCGAACCAACAACACCAAACCAACGACACCAAACAAACAACACCGAACCAACATGACACTGAACCAACAGCACCAAGCCATCAATACCAAGCCAATGACACCGAACCAACGACACCAAGCCCGAATACAACACCGAACCAACAACAACAAGCCAAAAATATCAAGCCATTGACACTAAACCAAGAACACTAAACCAACAACACCAAGCCATCAACACCGAACGAACAACACCAAACCAACAACACCAAACAAACGACACCAAACAAACAACACCGAACTAACAACACCAAGCCAACGACACCAAGCAAAACAACACCGAACCAACAACACCAAGCCAACGACACCAAGCCAACAACACCGAACCAACAACACCAAGCTACCGACACCAAGCAAAACAACACCGAACCAACAACACCAAGCCAACGACACCATACTAACAACACCGAACCAACAACACCAAACAAACAACACTGAATCAACATGACACTGAACCAACAACACCGAACGAACAACACCAAAACAGCGACACCAAACAAATGACACCAAACAAACAACGCGGAACCAACAACACCAAGCAAACAACACCAAGCCACCTACCCAAGCAAAACAACACCGAACCAAATACAGCAAGCCAACAACACCAAACCAACAACACCAAGCCAACGACACCAAGCCAAAACACCGAACCAACAACACCGAACCGAAGAGGCCAAGCCAACAACACCTAGCTAACAACACCAAGCCAACAACACGGAACCAACAACACCAAGCCAACAAAAACAAGCCGAACCAACAACACCAAACCGAAGAGGCCAAGCCAAAACCACCTAGCTAACAACACCAAGCCAACAACACGGAACCAACAGCACCAAGTCAACAAAAACAAGCCGAACCAACAACACCAAACCGAAGAGGCCAAGCCAACAACACCTAACTAACAACACCAAGCCAACAACACGGAACCAACAACACCAAGCCAACAACACCTAACTAACAACACCAAGCCAACAAAACCTAACTTACAACACCAAGCCAACAACACCTAACTAACAACACCAAGCCAACAACACGGAACCAACAACACCAAGCCAAAAACACCTAACTAACAACACCAAGCCAACAACACCGAACCAACAACACCGAAGCCAACAAAACCGAACCAACGACACTGAACAAACAGCACCGAACCAAAAAAAAAAAGAGAACCAACAACACTGAACTGACAACACCGAACCAACGACACCAAGCCAACGACACCAAGCCAACAACACCGAACCAACAACACCAAGCCAACAACACCTAACTAACAACACCGAACCAACGACACCAAGCCAAACACACTGAACCAACAGCACCGCACGAAAAACACCAAACCAACAACACCAAACAAACGACACCAAAGAAACAACACCGAACCAACAACACCAAACCAAACACACTGAACCAACAACACCGCACGAAAAACACCAAACCAACAACACTAAACAAACGAAACCAAACAAACAACACCGAACCAACGACACCAAGCCAAACACACTGAACCAACAACACCGAACCAACAACACCAAACCAACAACACCAAACAAACGACACCAAACAAACAAAACCGAACCAACAACACCAAACCAACGACACTAAACAAACGAAACCAAACAAACAACACCGAGCCAACAACACCTAGCCAACAACACCGAACCAACAACACCGAGCCAACAACACCTAGCCAACAACACCGAACCAACAACACCGAACCAACAACACCAAACCAACAACACCCAACCAACGACACCGAACCAACAAAATTAAACAAACAACACTTAACCGACAACACTGAACCAACGACACCAAGCTAGTGACTCCAAGCCAACACTACCGAACCAACAACACCGAACCAACAACACTGAACCAACAACACCAAGCCAACAACACGGAACCAACGACACCAAGCCAACAACACCGAACAAACAACACCAAGCCAACAACACCGAACCAACAACACCAAGCCAACAACACCGAACCAACGACACTGAACAAACAGCACCGAACCAAAAAAAAAAAAAAGAGAACCAACAACACTGAACTGACAACATCGAACCAACGACACCAAGCCAACGAACCCAAGCCAACAACACCGAACCAACAACACCAAGCCAACGACACCAAGCCAACGACACCAAGCCAATGACACTGAACAAACAACATCAAGCCAAAAACACCAAGCCAACAACACCGAACCAACGACACCATGCCAACGACACCAAGCCAACAACACCGAACCAACAACACGAAGCCAACGACACCCAGCCAACGACACCAAGCCAACAAAACCGAACCAACAACACTAAGCCAACAGCACCAAGCCAACGACACCAAGCCAACAACACCGAAGCAACGACACCAGGCCAATGACACTGAACCAACAACACCAAGCTAACAACACAGAACCAACAACACCAAGCCAACAACACCGAAATAACGACACCAAGCCAATGGCACTGAACCAACAACGACACCAAGCCAACAACACCGAACCAACAATACCAAGCCAACAACAACTAACCAACGACACCAAGCCAACAACACCGAAACAACGACACAAGCCAACAACAACAAACCAGCGACACCAAGCCAACAACAACGAACCAACGACACCAAGCCTACAACAACGAACCAACGACACCAAGCCAACAACACCGAACCAACAATACCAAGCCCACAACAACGAACCAACGACACAAAGCCAACAACACCGAACCAACAATACCAAGCCAACAACAACGAACCAACGACACCAAGCCAACAACAACAAACCAACGACACCAAGTCAACAACACCGAACCAACAACACCAAGCCATGGACACCAAGCTAACAACACCAAACCAACGACACCAAACCAACGACACCGAAGCAACAACACCGAACCAATGGCACCAAGCCAATAACACTAAGCCAACGACACCAAGTCAACAACACCGAACCAACAACACCAAGCCAACAACAACGAACCAATGACAACGAACAAACAACACCGAACCAAAACCACCGAACCAACAACACTGAACCGACAATACCGAACCAACAACACCAAGCCAACGACTCAAGCCAACAACACCGAACCAACAACACGAAGCCAATAAAACCAAACCAACAACACGAAACCAACGATACCGAACCAACAACACCAAACCAAAAGCACCAAATCAACGACACCGAATCAACGACAACGAACCAACGACACAGAACCAACAACACCAAGCCAACACCATCAACCCAACAACACCAAGCCAACAACACCGAATCAACGACACCGAACGAAAAACACCAAGTCAACAACACCAAGTCAACAACATCGAATCAACGATACCGAACCAACGACAACGAACGGAAAACACCAAGTCAACAACACAAAGCCAACGACAACGAACCAACGACACTGAACCAACAACACCAAGCCAACAACACCAAGCCAAACACACCAAACCAACGACAGAAAACCAACGACACTAAGCCAACAACACCAAACCAACGACACCGAACCAACGATACCGAACCAATGACACCGAACCAATGACACGAAAACAACACATCACAAAACCAAAACAAAGGAACCAAAGGCACCAAGCCAACAACACCAAAAAAACAACAACGAACAAACAACACCAAGCCAACAACACTGAACCAACGACACCATGCCAACAACAGCGAACCAATACAACCAACGACGCATTCACCACCAACATTAAACCAACGACACATTCACCATCAACATCAAACCAAGGACGCATTCACCACCAACACCAAACCAACGACACATTCACCACCAACACCAAACCAACAACACATTCACCACCAACACCAAACCAACGACACATTCACCACCAACATCAAACCAACGACACATTCACCACCAACACCAAACCAAGGACGCATTCACAAACAACACCAAACAAATGACACATTCACCACCAACACCAAACAAACGAGACATTCACCACCAACACCAAACCAACGATACATTCACCACCAACACCAAACCAACGATACATTCACCACCAACACCAAACCAACGATACATTTACCACCAACACCAAACCAACGATACATTCACCACCAACATCAAACCAAGGACGCATTCACCAACACCACCAGCCCATCAAGACCAAACCAAAAGCACCAAACCAACAACAGAACAAGTAATAACATCAAACCAACCACACCGAACCAACAATACCTGCACTAACAACACCGAACAAACAAAACTTTCTACAAAAAACCCAACGACAATTTCACAAAAAAAAAAACAACAACACTTTCACCAACAGCACGACACCGACAACACCTTCACCAGTAACACCGAACCAACAACATCGAATACACAACACCGAACCAACAACACTGAACCAACAACAACGAACCAACAACACCAAACAAACAACACCAAACCAACAACACCAAACCAACAACACCAAACCAACAACACCAAACCAACAACACCGAACCAACAACACCAAACCAACAACACCGAACCAACAACACCAAAACAACAATACCAAACCAACAACACCGAACCAACAACACCAAAACAACAACACCAAACCAACAACAGCGAACCAACAACACCAAGCCAGCAACACTGAACCAAGAACACTGGATCGACAACACCGAACCAACAACACCAAACCAACAACACCGAATTAACAACACGGAAACATTAACACCGAACCAACAACACCTTCATCAGCAACACCAAAAACAGCAACGCTGTCACCTACGACAACTTCATAAACGTCACAAACAACACCAAACCAACAACATCGAACCAACAATACCCTACTAAAAACATATCCACCAAACCAACAACGCCAAAGCAACAATACAAAACCAACGACACATTCACCAACAACACCAAACCAATAACACCAAACCAACAACAACGAACAAACAACACCAAAACCTTCACTAGCAACACCGAATAGACAACACTGAATCAACTACACCAAACCAACAACACCAAATAACAACACCGAACATGCAACACTGAACTAACAACACAGTTGCCAACAACACCAGAGCATCAACACCCTCACCAACAAAGCTAAACCAAAACAGCTTTACAAACAACACCGATCCAACACCGACAACACCGACGCAACAATACCGTCCCAAGAAAACATTTACCAACAACACCAAACCAAAAACACCGAACCAACAACACCAAACCAACAAGTGGAACCTACAAAACCTTCATCAGCAACACTTTCACCAACAACACCAAACTAACAACACCTTCACAAGTAACACCAAACAAACAACACAGAACCGACGAAAAGTTTACCAACGATACCGAACCAACGACACTTTCACCAACAACAGAGAACCAACGACACATTCACCAACAACACATTCACCAGCAACACCAAACCAACGACGATCAACAAAAGACATCTTCACCAACAACACCTTCACTAACATTACTAACAATACTTTCACCAACCAAACCAAACATGACTTGACTTACTTGACTTATGCCTCTTGGTTCCTTAGGCAACGTAGGGCCGCAACAACACTCCTCCAGCGGACTCGATTTTGTGAGATCTTCCTCCTTTCGGACATGTCATTCCAGCGGCCTTGGCTTCCTCATCGGTGCTCCTACGCCATGCCTGTCTTGGTCTTCCCAGCCTTCTCCTACCCTGTGGGTTCCAGTTTGGAAACTGACAGAACGAAACAACACAATACCAACGACACATTCACCAGCAACACCGAAACAACGACACCGTTAGCGACAACCAAACTGACGACACTTAACCAACAACTCCTTCACCAACAACTCCTCCACCAACAACACCTTCACTAAAAAAAACGAAACAAAACCAACATCACCGAACCAACGTCACCAAACCAACAACACCATAGCAACAAACAACACCAACAAGAATAAAAAAAAAAAAGCTACAACAAAAAAACGACACCGAACTAAGAACACTGAACCAACAACACCTTCACCAACGACACCTAATCAGCAACACCAAACCAACGACACCGAACCAACAACACCAAACTTACAACATCAAATCAACAAAATAGAACCACCAAAAGCTTCACCAGCAACACCAAACCAACAACAACGAATCAACAACACGAAACCAACAACACCAAACCAACAACACCAAACCAACAACACCAAACCAACAACACATCCTCGAACAACACCAAACCAACAACACCAAACCAACAACACCTAACCAACAACACCAAACCAACAACACCAAACCAACAACACCAAACCAACAACACCAAACCAACAACACCAAACCAAC